>MCJB01013880.1:132369-183185 GCA_002018475.1 Nicotiana obtusifolia | reverse complement strand
ACTTGGCATCTTTCTCTAAGAGTTTACACATTGGGTGTGCAATCTTTGAGAAGTCTTTAATGAACCGCCTGTAAAATCCAGCATGCCCCAAAAAGCTACGGACACCTTTTACGGATGTGGGTGGAGGGAGCTTGGAGATGATCTCGATTTTAGCCTTATCCACCTCTATGCCACGCTTGGAGATTTTATGCCCCAAAACAATACCTTCATCCACCATGAAGTGGCATTTCTCCCAATTTAGTACAAGGTTTGTTTCTTCGCATCGCTTTAGCACTTGTTTCAGATTCTTCAAGCATTGCTCAAAAGTTTCCTCGACTACCGAAAAATCATCCATAAAGACCTCAAGGAAATCCTCCACCATATCAGAAAAGATTGACATCATACACCTTTGGAAGGTGGCTGGAGCATTGCATAAGCCGAATGGCATTCTACTAAAAGCGAATGTCCCATATGGGCATGTGAAGGTTGTCTTCTCCTGGTCCTCCAAAGCTATATTAATCTGATTATACCTGGAGTATCCGTCGAGGAAGCAATAAAAGGACTTTTCAGCTAGCCGATCAAGCATTTGATCAATAAAAGGCATAGGGAAGTGGTCCTTGCATGTGGCACTATTGAGCTTTCTGTAATCCATGCACACCCGCCTTCCAGTTATTGTCCTTGTAGGAATCAACTCGTTCTTTTCATTGTTTACCACAGTCATGCCTCCCTTCTTTGGCACGCATTGTACCGGGCTCACCCATGAACTATCGGCAATTAGGTAGACTACCCCAGCGTCCAGCCATTTGATTATCTCTTTCTTCACAACTTCCTGCATTGATGGATTTAGCCATCGCTGGTGCTCCACACTCGGTTTTGTCCCATTTTCTAGTTGAATCTTGTGCTCACAAATTCCAGCAGGGATTCCCCGAATGTCTGCAATTGTCCAACCGATGGCTTGTCTGTGTTCCTTCAAAACTTGCAACAACTATTCTACCTGCTCATCATTCAACAACGAAGAAACAATTACTGGTAAAGTGTTATTCAAGCCAAGAAATTTATACCTCAAATGCGATGGAAGTGGTTTGAGCTCTAATTGAGGTGGTTCGACAATGGATGGCTTTGCAGGAGGTGTAGCTCTATTCTCCAAATCTAGGGACAGTTTTGGTGGAGTATATGAGTAAGAGCCATGTCCTTCTAACGCATTCACCGACTCCATAAAGCCTTCCATATCATTACCATCAAAATTCACCAATATCGCTGCCGGTGCTTCACCTAAGCATTGCTCTTCCATCTTCATCTCAACAGCCTCATCAACTTCATCAACAATACCGATTAGTGAAATGCTCTCACACTTGGTTGGCAACTTCATCCCCTTACTAGCTTGAAAAGTAACTTCCTCGTTGTTCACCCGGAACTTTATTTCATTACGCTCCGAGTCCATAAGAGCTCTTCCAGTAGCTAAAAATGGTCTCCCCAATATAATAGGTATTTCCTTGTCCATAGCACAATCAAGGATCACAAAATCAGCTGGAATGTGAAATTTTCCAATTTTGACAATTACATCATCTACAATACCGACTGGTCTTTTGATTGATCAGTCAGCCATCTGCAACCTCATGCTTGTCGTCCTTGGCATTCCTAACCCAGCTTGTTTATAGATAGCAAGAGGCATTAGATTAATGCTGGCCCCATTGTCACACAATGCCTTAGCGAAGTCGCGCACTCCAATAGTGCACGGAATAGTAAATGCTCCTGGGTCCTCTTTCTTTTGGATTGGATTTGTAGCTATGATAGAGCTGACCCTGTGAGTTATATTTACCACCTCATTCTTGGTGGTTCTCTTCTTTGTGATCGGATCCTTTAGATATTTGGCAAACCCTGGCATTTCTTGTAAAGCCTCTAAGAAAGGTATATTCACTGATAACTGCTTGAGAATGTCGTAGAACTTCTCAAACTTGCTGTCGTCAACTCTTCTCGCAAGTCTCTGAGGAAATGGATGAGGGGGTCTAGGAATTGGTGGAAGAACGGTTGATGTTCCTTCTGCCTTATCCTTTATCCCTTCTTGAGTCTCATCTCGGTTTAGCACAACTTCTGTATTTTTGTTTACTTCAGCAACATTATCTTTTTCAGCTTCGACCCCTTTTTGAAGTTCTTCAGCATCGACTGCTTGCTCATCTCTCCCCTGCAATGTCTTACCATTCCTGGTCATGATAGCCATAATATGGGAAGTTGGGCCACTTCCACTCCCCTTAGGATTTTCAATCGTGTCGCTAGGAAGTGTTCCCTTCTTCTGTGGATATTGTTCATGAGAGAGATCTCTCATTTGCAATACAGCTTTTGTATCGCCGTTGTGTGAGAGCCAACCAATTCAGTCATGTTTTTCATGGAATTATCTGACTTTTCGTGGTTCTGTAATATCCTTTCGAGCATGCTCTCCAATTTGGACTCACTTGAGGATCCCTGATTCGAATACTGACCTTTCGGAGGAACATAAGGGTTGGAGCTTCGGTTTGAAAAATTATTATTGCTGTTCCAGTTTCCTTGGTTGGGGCCACTTTGGTCGTTTCGCCATTGTTGGTGACCTTGCCCTTGCGGGTTTGGTCTCCATTGATTTTGCGTGCCTTGACCTTGGTAGTTTTGCCTTTGATACCCTCCTTGCGAATTATTGACATAATTAGCCTCTTCATATTCGTCACTTTGCACTGGTTGCACATTCTCCACTACATTGACTTTCTTCTTTTGGTTTTCCGTGAATAGCTTCGTCAATACATTAACATTTGTGGCATGTTCTGCAATTACTTGGTCTCGTTTTTGATTTTCCTTGATCAAGTTATTCATAGAAGGAGACCCAATTGTAATACCACCTGTTGTATCCTCAGAATGCCAATCTTGATTGTGTTTTTCCATTTATCCAAGATCTGAGTTACTCTAGCGAAGGTTTTATCCATGAAAGATCCAGCAGCAGCATTCTTCGCTATTGATTGGTTCATAGGGTCCAAACCCATGTAGAATTTTTCCAGCAAAATGGAATCGGGAAAGCCATGGTTTGGAGACCTCACCAAATACAACTTGAAGCGATCCCACGCTTCATGTAGTTGTTCACCAGGTAGTTGCTTAAAGAAGAATATCTTGTCTCTGAGCTCAGATTTCTTGCTTTGTGAAAACCACTTTGACAAGAATGCCCGGACAAGTTCAGGCCATGAACGGATGGAATTCGGAGGAAGATTTTGAAGCCATTTCCTCGCATCTCCAGTTAAAGAATACTTAAAGCATCTTAGCCTTAATGCATCGTCAGAGACATTGTTTTGCTTGTGCATCGCACAAACACCCAAGAAATTCCTGAGGTGCTGCGTTGGATCGTCATCGGTGAAGTTTCTGAAGAATCCTTCCGCTTTCAGCATCAAAATTAGTCCATGTTTTACCTTGAACGTAGCAGCACCTATAGCCGGAGGTACTATAGCGTTTGTATCCTCTATATATTCTTCAATATCAGCAAAAGGATTTTCTTCCTGCTCCACCTCCACATCATCTTCATGGTCCGCCATATCTTTCTGTCTACAACAACCAAAACAAACAGCGTGTAATCAAGTGGAATTAGACGTATAGTAAAGTATACACTAATTAGATATTTCAAGACCGTATTCCCCGGCAACGGCGCCAAAATTTGATTCGCTCAAATTACACCTTAATAACAGTGTAAGCGATCAATGTCAAATATAGTAACCCAACAAGGTTGGGGTAGAATCCCATAGGGAATAGGCGTGAAACTATTGTCTAATTAATGTAATACTTGACTAAGTCGTAATTCTATCAAGTACGTCAAATAGAATAAAGAAGTGTTGAATATATAAGTAAACGAAAATTGAAAACAATTGTTTATAGTATGAATGTGAGAACTATGAATTTAAGAAACCAAGGTTGTGCCCCCTTTAATGTAGTAGAATGGTCTTGATATTAATATTAAATACCTTTCTTGATATGCAATTGGTGTTTAATTTACAACCCAATATTTCCTAATATTTGGATAATGTATCCTCTTACGATTCTCCCGAATACAAAAGAGTCAATCTTAAGAACACCCAATTAATCGCCAAATTAAAACCTACTTATTCCTAAGTGATTTTGTTAAACAAGGTTTAAAGCCTTGAATTTTTGTTATCTATTTCTACCAAACTTTATCTCACTTTTCCAAGATAAGTTAGAGTTAATTGGCTTTCATTAATGTTTGCAACCATTAACGATTAATTCAAGAACAAGAAATAAATAAATATCAAGCTTCTTTCGGAATTCGGATTCAATATCAAGATATCAACAACATTCTACCCATCTAGGGTTCACAACGTCAGCGTTTAAATTTAGCTACACATGCTGATAATTAAAAGAACAAGGAAGAGAATTTGATATCATCTTACAAAAATAGAGGGTTTTTGATCACCAAAAGCTTCTAAGAATTCAAAATAGTCAATTGCTGTACTTTGTACTCTAAGTTCTGACAAGAATACCTTCACAAAACCCTATAAAACCTATTTATAGAGGCGCAAAACCCGAGGCGAATGTCGGTCAGCTTTGCCCTTGTTGAAATAATGCGGACCGCATTTCTGTCGTAGAATAGAAATGTGGACCGCAAATCATCATCGTCCGTCGCAAATCCCACCAGACAGTTTTGCTCTCATCGCGTCTTGGTTTGCGGTTCGCATGTTGAATATGCGATCGTAGAATGCAATCGCATTCTTCATACTGACTTTCACCCAGAACTCTGTTTACGTTTGCGATTTCACCAGGCCAATTCGCGGTTCGCATTCGTGTTTTGCGGTTGCATTTGCGACCGCATTCTCGACATGAAGATTGGCCTAAAGTTCTGTCTTCATCTGCGATCTACTTGTAGAATATGCGATTCGCATGTCTATTCTGCGACTGCATATTTACATATGCGATGCTCTTAACCTCTTTTCTGTTCTTCTGGGTCTTGACACTTGTTATTCTGCAAATACACTAAAATTACATAAGTATCATGAGAATTAGCAAGTAAAACAAGTTAAACTTTAAGCAAATAGTATCAAAATGTGCCAAAATTACCCGGCACATAAAGCGTGACAGTGCGTCAGCTCAACACCAATCACATAACATATAATTTAGGGATTCGTACCCTCAGAACTAAGTTTAGAAGTATTACATACCTCAAATCGTGTAAATCTCTACTCCAATAAGCCCTTGCCTCGTGGATCGGCCTCCAAACGCCTCGAATCTAGCGACAAACAACTCGATACAATCAACACCAGCTATAGTAATCAATTCCATATGACAAAGCTAAGTCCTTTAACAAAAGTCAAAAGGTTAACTCAAAATTTCAACCCTTGGCCCACGTCTCGGAATCCGACAAAATTAACAAAATTCGAAAACCCAATTCAACCACGATTTCAATCATACTAAAATTGCCCAATTCTAATCACAACTCCACCTTCAATTCCTAAAATTAAAGCTTGTGAAGTTTCTATAATTTTCACCAATTTTTCCAACCAATGATTATTAAATGATAAAAAAATAATACATTGTATATTACCCAAATATGAGTTAGAATCACTTACCTCGATCAATTCCTTGAAAATCCCTTCAAAAGCCTCAATCCACGCTCCCAAAGTCCAACTATGAGATTTTACTCTAACCCTCGTTTTTTGAAATCTTATACTCAGTCCAGATGTCCTTCTTCGCAAACACGGAAAGTGCTTCGCATTCGCGAAGCAAAAAATACTCAGCTTCTAAAATTCCTCTTACACAAACGCGAGAGCCCCCTCAATGCGATGATCAAACGAATCCAAGCTTTGCGAATGCGAAAACTCCATCGCAAACGCGTAAACCTAACACATGAGGTCCCTCAGCGTGCCTCTCTTCTTCACGAACGCGGCTCCCTGCTCACGATGCACAAACACACTAACCTTCGTGAACGCGAGAGCTCTCTCGCGAACGTATATAAGAACACCAGATACCATATCTACAGCTCTACAAGGCCAAAATCAATCCGCAATCAACGCAAAACTCATCCGAGGCCCTCGAAACCTCAATCAAACATATCAACAAGTCCTAAAATACGATACGAACTTAGTCAAGGCCTCAAATCACATAAAAAAAAATATCAAAAATACGAATTTCAGCCCAATTCAAGCCTATTGAAACTAATGAACTTTCAACTTCTACAATCAATGCAGAAACCTATCAAATCAACTCCGATTGACCTCAAATTTTGCACACAAGTCTTAAATGACATAACAGACCTATTCTATCTTTCGGAACCAAAATCCGAGCCCAGAAACTACAAAATTAACTCTAGCTCAAACTTCTATTTTTCCAAGTTTTGCCATTTAAAGCCAAAAATCCTCCAAATCAATATCCGGACACACTACTAAGACCAAAATCACCATATGGAGCTATCGGAACCATCAAAACTCCATGTCAGAGCCATTTACATATAAGTCACCAATCAACTCTTTCAACTTTGGCTTCCACCCTTGGAACTAAGTATCCCAACTCATTCCGAAACATCCCCGGAACCAAACCAACCACCCCGGTAGGTTACATAACAACAAACAAACACGTAATAGGCAATAAACGGGAATTGGACTACAACACTCAAAATGACCGGCCGGGTCATTACAGTTAGCAGAAGGGAGCTTCTCTTCAAAGTCCTTAGTTGTACTAAGCTTTCTGGGGATAATGGTGCTCATTGTAGGAGGAGCTGCATCATTGGTGTTCTCTTTGTTTTTTTGAAGAGTTGGAGTTCTTAGAACAGGGGGCCATAGTTAGCAGAAGGAAGTAAGAGTTTATCTGAAGAAGAAGGTCGAAGAAAGTTGAAAGAAAGAGAGAGTTGAGTAAGAAAAGTTGAGAGAGCTTTGAAAAACTGTAAAAAGTGTAAAAGAATAAGGATGAAGCGTATAAGTAAAGGAATAGGCGGCTAAAATCGTGGTCATGATTACCTCGAGACCCGGCGAAAGTATTGCTAAATCATGGGATGACGCATGTTCATGGGATTAAATGCGGAGAGACGTGCATCTAGTCAAGCGTCAGAAACGTTTCAGAGGAGATCAGAGAATTTCCTGTCAAAAAGGTATCTTCACCACGATAACACGTGGATGTACCACCGGAAAGCGGGGGGACTATCTGTATAGGGTAAAATTGGCTCATATTAAATACTCATATAAAAGAGCAACATGTGGAACCAAAGACAGATAACAAGCGAAACAGGTGGAAATCAAGACCGGGAGCAGCAGTATCGGTTGGCACCGAAAAGCCCCGAAGGGAATGTTGCTCATGAAGACAAATGAATGCCTGTCACCCCATAGCATTGAATGAAGAATATTCTACAATATTATATACATAGTCCATTATAGAGAATATGACATTCATAGACGGCCTTTACTAATTCTTCAGTGGCTCCCATAATTGTCATTTAAGGGGCTCGATCCTAGGACCTTGTTCCTTAGGTGCCAATATAATTAGGGATTTCAACAACCATTGAAAAGGCGATGAATTTTCTAAAAAACTTATGTTACACATTATTCTAAGCTCAATAACACTTTACTTCTTGCTTACTAATACTTGTGTCATTGCCTCTGGAAGCTCTGCTCTCAGAACCAAAGCTATCTGATGATTTATCTAGATTTCAATGCTAAGTCTTACATTTTTATTTAATCTATTTATCATTTTGAGATCAAATCGATTGAATTATCTATGAACCACGTATAAATTCAACTGTACTGTTTTATGGGTAAACAACTATCTCTTTTATATTCCACTTCAATTGAATTGAAAATTTAATATAAACGAGATAGTATTGTTGGCAAGTAATGACGTTATGTACTTTGGTTCCGTTGGAGAATTTAAGGTAAAGGTAATAGGTACAATTATCTCTCCAATTATAATTATCGTATCGGTGTCACTGTTCTCCACAAGTTTATGGTCCTGAAAAATATACAGGTGAATCACGTTATTTTTAGTATATCTAACCCAAAAATTAAACATCATCTACGATGCATGTGGCAACAGTGAATCATATATGTGCCTAAATTCTCTTGTAGTAACAATCGTATTTTAGGGTTAGCTGGATGTCGTTTTTACATTTATTTTTGAACTGGAATTCCATTGATTGTACTTATTATGTACCGAGGTGAAAAAAGAGGCTAAGTTTAAGGAAGATGACCCAAGTTGTTCTAATTTATAAAAGTTGAAAATGGAGAAACAATGAAGAATTTTCAGAAAAAATATGGAGAATAGAGTAAAAATTTGAATAAGTAGGGAGAACAGCATATAGGGTAAAAATATGCTATGTTAAGTAATTGTATAAGAGAGTGACACGTGGATCCGAAGGCGGAGGATAGCTAAAATCTAAGACAGCTATTCCATTAGTTACCGGAAAGAATGACACTCATAAAGATGCAATAAATATCTGCCACTTGGTAGCATTTAATGGGAAATATTCTACAGCATTTAGTACACTGTCCGTTACAACGAATTTTTTATTTATGCTCACCGTTACGCATTTTTCGTTGGCCCTAATAATTGATATTAAAGAAGGGCATGATCCTAGGACCTTGTTCCCTAGGTGCAGCTATAAATAGTGAGCTCTATTATCATTGTATAGGACACGAATCTTCTGGCAAACTTACAATATAATCTATTCAAAACTCTATACAATTTTATCTTCTTATTTTTTTTATTTCATTATTGTTGTGCCTGGAAGTCTTGCTCCCGGAATGACTGTTTCTGATATTTCATCTTTATCTCAAGGCTATGTATTGGATATTTCTTCAATTCTTTTATTATTTCAGGATCGAATTAATTCACTTGTCTAGAAACCACATATAAATTCAACTGTACCATTTAACGGGTAAATAATTTCGTTTGGCGCCTACCATGGGGCCTAGACAGTCGTGTAATTAAGTTGGTCCTTGCCTCTTTTACAAACATATTTTGATTATTTATTCTTAGCAAAAATCGCAAAAAATGGCAGATAATGGTGTTGACAGCACACACAATCTTGAGGCCCTAGGAGACCAGCCTCAGCATGAAGATTCAATAAGTGACACGCGCAATGAGGGAAACGATGCTACACCGATCCCATGGCAAACAAGACCTTCGACATGTTCGGGAGGGGACTCCCGATGATGCTGAAGAGGAACATGTTGTTGAAGCAGTAAGGGTCCTACAGGAGCACCAAGAGGTCATTCTAGGCCATCTCACACGGCATGATAAGGTTATGACAGAAATAAAGCAGGCATTGTCGGGTGCTCCCAATAATGCAAATGGACGAGGTCCAGTTCCTCTCGGCGCTCCGGCAAATCAAACAACGTAGAGGGTCGGCAACAACAAGAGCAATCCCTTCAAGAGCGAGCTTTTACGGTTTATGAGGGAAGTGAACGCCTACATGGACCAAATCTCAGGTGCACCACCCGTACTGAAAGGCCCGGACTCCACGAAGTATACTCAGTTGCCGTATAAACCAAGTGCGGCATAAGTATTGATCCCCAAGCGGTTTAAAATGCCCGACGTACCGAAATATAATGGGACTTTGGACCCTCAGAAGCATATTACTACCTATACAACAGCGGTGAAGGGGAACGATTTAGCTCCCCACGAAATTGAATCTGTTTTGCTGAAGAAATTCGGAGAGACTCTCAGGAGAGGAGCCTTGACATTGTATTTGATGTTACCCGAGCATTCTATAGATTCCTCTGAGATACTCGCAGATTCCTTTATTAAGGCCCATGCCGGGGCCAGAAAGGTGCAGGCGTGAAAGGCCGATATATTCAGAATTGCACAAGGAGAGTCCTTATTGCTACGGGAATTCGCCACCCGGTTCCAAAAGGAGAGGATGTTGCTCCTGCATTTTTCGGATGAATGGGTGGCTGAAGTATTTACCAAGGGTCTGAACCTGAGAAGTTCTGATGCTTCCCAGAAATTGAAGGAAAGCTTGCTTGAGTTCCAAGTGACGACATGAGCAGATGTTCACAATCGGTACGAGTCTAAGATAAGGATTGAAGATGACCAGATTGGCTTCCCGGTGTCGGCAAAAGGTCGGGAGAAGAATAAAGAAAAATCAAAAGACGACTTCGATATAGATAGACGGTCTTCAAGGGGTCAATTTTTGCCCTTTGAACGGGTCGAAGGACATGGCAGAGGTTTCTGGTTGGTAGACAGGTTCATTACCGATAGAAGAACTGATCGCAGTCAGAAAAACAGATCATTGCAGGACAAAGAAACGTCAGGTACACGGGATCCTTCCTACCCCAGACTATCAGAATACAACTTCAACGTCAGCATAGTAGAGTTGGTATCGGCTATGAGGAACATTAAAGAAGCACGGTTCTCGAAGCCGATGAGGTACGATCCCAGCTAGAGGGATCCCAATTTGTGGTGCGAATACCACGAGACAAATGGCCACCGGACTGGGGACTGCCAACATCTGCGTGAAGAGTTGGTGACACTATTGAAAATGGCATCTTAGGGAATTCATAAGTGACCAGGCCAAGAACAACTATGGTGGCAACCAATGATAATGCGGAGAATTCAGAAGCAGGAGAAGATCCCCATGTCAGACGATTAACATGATCTTCGTGGGGGGGGGGAGGGTGTTATAACCCATATTTGTACGTGTTAGATTACACCATAAGATATTTTACCTTGGATCGAGAAGAGACCTTTGAGACAATAAGAGTTTAGTCCTATTGGTCTTAAACGATGCAAATGTGTATAAGGGCGGTTAACAAGTATTAGAGGATAAACGAGTTAAGGATGTTGTAACTCGCGTTTTTGGGAAAATCGAGAGGTGTTTAACATTACCAAGATGTCATGTTTTAAGGTATTTGAATGATATGATATCCGTTTCATAAGTCTTGAAGTCAAACGAGTTATGAAACAAAAGTCGACAAAAGTTGTCGCAACTTAGGTTCACAATTTTACTTAAACGTTAGGTCAAATGTTTCTGCGATTTTCTCCCAATTTACAAGGAATTACGGGGTGATATACCTACCAAATTAAAGGTCTATGAGTCTAGTTTCCAATGCTTCAAACCGTTTGTCAATACGATCTTGGAGTATTGGGATAATTGTATTTCCGTAGAACTCCACAGGCTGGTAGGTGACAAGTAGGTGCATCACCTACATGCCAAAATTAAGGGCTAAAATTTAAAAGCCCAAAGTCGGTTAAGAGAGGGCTTTTAAAAGCTTCTAAAGCCTGATAATTCACTATAATTTCACAGCTTCAAAACCTAAAAGAACCCCTGCAACCCCTCCCCAAAATAATCCCAAACAAACCCTAATCGATTTTTCCCTCTTTCAAGTTCTAGTTGAAGGTAAACCCTAGAGTTTGAGGAACCAAAGCAAGGGCTGAGTTATCTAACAAGCAAGGTGAGTTTACTGATCTATTTAATACATTTTTTCTACTGTTAAGACTTGGTAATTCGTCCTATGTGTGTAAGAACTCACGGGACGGTGATCGGAAGCCGTGAGTTCGAGTTATTCACTTGTAGCGGACTATTTTGTAAACTATTTTGTGTTGCTGTAAAGCTGCGTGTTATACTACTGATTTGTGGAGTTTTGGATGAGGAAGGGTGTGGAGAAACACCATATATGTTTAGGTTTGTGGCCTGATAGTTGTTCATACCATTTCCGGATCGTTTGACACGACTATAGAGGCCATTGTACGTATGAAGTGATTGGTTTGTGTGTGGACTGTTTTGGGAGGTTCAATATGATTCTTGTTGATGTTGTTTGGCTGTTTGGTGGCTGTTTTGACTTGTATGAGGTCATATATATAGGGGAGGTGCTGTCCATTTTATTGCAAAATAGGTTACAGTCGATACATAATATTTGCGACGCTTGAACGATAACGGTAGTATCATTTCTCTTATTGTAGACTAAGAAGTCGTGGAAAGTTTCATAGCTTGAGATTGGAAAGTATTGCAAGGTATGTGAGACTATCCTTTTCCTTCTTTTGCACGACTCTGACTGTACACAATGCAATGAACGAACCCCAAAGATACTCTACTCTTAGAAGGTAGCAGTACGTATATTGTTTCCCCTCTTATGGGAGGATTGATATGTTATTATTTCACCATGGTAGTATGACTCTTATGAGTCCAACATGCATTATCTATTTTACTCTACCGAGCCGCGCTATAGTCGGCCGGGTATGGCACCTATTGTGCAACCACTGATCAGTTGGGTATGATAAGGAGGAGGCCCACAGAGGCATATGTATGAGATGATGATGAGGCCCACAGAGGCGTATATATGTATATGATGATTTTTAAAAGGATATAAATATATGTATATGCATATGCACGTCAGGCATGACATGGTTAATCGCCCTCAGAGGCATTCAGATGGTACATGTTGTATGTCTCTTATCCTGATGCTTATTATTGTTCTTACATTATGTTTCCTGTTTTACATACTCAGTACATTATTCGTACTGACGTCCTTTATTTGTGGACGCTGCATGTCGTGCTGCAGGTCCAGGCAGACAGATAGACGAGGCTTCCCCACCACAGTAGGCTACTCAGTTCAGCAGATATTGGCGAGACCCATCCTTCGAACTTGCCACAGTCTTGGTATGAATTTGTTGCAGGCATTATGGGCATGTCGGGGCCCTGTTCCGACATAGGTTGCATTATGTACGTTTTTGTAGAGGCTCATAGGCAAATGTCAATTTATGCATAGACAAGTTATGGGTTGACTTATGTACAGTTGAATTGCCTTGTCGGCAAACGTATGTATTTTGTTTTATGGTTTTGCATTGCAGCCTTATTGGCCATATTATGTATATAAGTATGTTCGTATCATGGCATGACGTCTCGGTTCATTATAATTATTGTTCGAGATTATATGCATATGACAAGCCTTATAGATAATAAGGAAAGTTAGATGAAAGGTATGCCAGTGCCCGTTGAGTAGGGTCCGGTGCCAGTCGCGGCCCTCCGGATTGGGTCGTGACATTTTAGACATAGGCTTTCCACTCCCTAGTCCTCTTTTCCAAGATAGGGTCTCCACTCCCTAGATGATTTTATTTTAGACAAAGGGTCTCCACTTCCAGGTTGATTTTATTTTAGACATAGCTTCTCCACTACCTATTCTGTTTCAAACATAGGGTTACCACTCCCTAGTCTCTTTCCAACATAGGGTGTCCACTCCTTAGTTGATTTTATTTTAGACATAGGATCTCGAATTCCTACTCTCCTTCCAAACATAGGGTCTCCACTCCCTTGTTGATTCCATTTTAGACATGAGATCTCCACTCCCTAGTCTCTTTCCAACATAGGGTCTCTACTCCGTAGTTGATAATATTTAAGACATAGGGTCTGCACTCCCTAGTCTTCTTTTCTAACATAGGGTCCCTACTCCCTAGTTGATTTATCTTAGACATAGGGTTTCCACTCCCTAGCCTATTTTTCAAACATAGGGTCTCTGCTTCGTAGTTGATTTTACTTTAGACATAGGGTCTCCATTCTCTAGTCCCTTTTCCAACATAGGGTCTCTACTCCCTAATATCTTTTTCCAACATAGGGTCTCCACACCTTAGTTGATTTTATTTTTGACATAGGGTCTCTACTCCCTAGTCTCTTTTCAAACATAGCGTCTTTTCTCCCTAGTAGAATTTATTGCAAACATAGGGTGTCCACTCCCTAGTCTCTTTTCCAACATAAGGTATCCACTCCCTAGCTGATTTTAATTTAGAAATAGGGTCTCCACTCCCTAGTCTACTTTTCCAACTTAGGGTCTCCACTCTATAGTTGATTTTATTTTAGACATGGGGTCTCCACTCCCTAGTTGATTTTATTTTTGACATAGGGTATCCACTCCCTAGTCTTCTTTTCCAACATAGGGTCTCCACTCCCTAGTCCCTTTTTCCAACATAGGTCTCCACTCCTTAGTTGACTTTATTTTAGACATAGGGTTTCCACACCCTAGTCCTCTTTTCCAAGATAGGGTCTCCACTCCCTAGATGATTTTATTTTAGACAAAGGGTCTCCACTTCCTAGTTGATTTTATTTTAGACATAGGTTCTCCACTACCTATTATGTTTCAAACATAGGGTTACCACTCCCTAGTCTCTTTCCAACGTAGGGTGTCCACTCCTTAGTTGATTTTATTTTAGACATAGGGTCTCGAATACCTACTCTCCTTCCCAACATAGGGTCTCCATTCCCTTGTTGATTCCATTTTAGACATGAGATCTCCACTCCCTAGTCTCTTTCCAACATAGGGTCTCCACTCTATAGTGTATTTTATTTTAGACATGGGGTCTCCACTCCCTAGTTGATTTTATTTTTGACATAGGGTATCCAATCCCTAGTCTTCTTTTCCAACATAGGGTCTCCACTCCCTAATATCTTTTTCCAACATAGGGTCTCCACTCCTTAGTTGATTTTATTTTTGACATAGGGTCTCCACTCCCTAGTCTCTTTTCCAACGTAGGGTCTCCACTCCCAAGATTATTTTATTTTAGACAAAAGGTCTCCACTTCCTAGTTGATTTTATTTTAGACATAGGGTCTCCACTCCCTATTCTCTTTCAAAAATAGGGTGTCCAATCCCTAGTCTCTTTCCAACATAGGGTCTCCACTCCCTTGTTGATTCCATTTTAGACATAGGACCTCCACTCCCTAGTCTCTTTCCAACATAGCGTCTCTACTCCGTAGTTGATGATATTTTAGACATAGGGTCTCCACTCCCTAGTCTTCTTTTCTAACATTGGGTCTCCACTCCCTAGTTGATTTATCTTAGACATAGGGTTTCCACTCCCTAGTCTATTTTTCAAACATAGGGTCTCCACTCCCTAGTTAATTTCATTTTAGACATAGGGTCTCCAATCCCTAGTCTCTTTTCCAACATATGATCTCCACTTCGTAGTTGATTTTATTTTGGACATAGGGTCTCCGCTCCCTAGACTCTTTCCAACATAGGGTCTTCACCCCTTTTTTTACTTTACATTAGATATAGGGTCTCCACTCCCTAATCTTGTTTTCCAACATAGGGTCTCCACTACCTAGTTGATTTTATTTTAGGCATAAGGTTTCCATTCTCTAGTCTCATTTCCAACATAGGGTCTTCATTCCCTAGTTGATTTTATTTTGGACATAGGGTCTCTACTCCCTAGTCTCTTTTCCAACATAGCGTGTTCGCTCCCTAGTAGAATTTATTTCAAACATAGGGTTTCCACTCCCTCTTCTCTTTTCAAACATAGGGTATCCACTCCAAAGTCGATGATATTTCAGACATAGAGTCTCCACTCCCTAGTCTCTTTTCAAACATTGGGTCTCCACTCCCTAGTTGATTTTAATTTAGAAATAGGGTCTCCACTCCCTAGTTGATTTTATTTTAGACATAGGGTTTCCACTCCCTAGTCTCTTTTTGAAACATAGGGTCTCACTCCCTTGTAGATTTCATTTTAGGCATACGGTCTGCACTCCCTAGTCTCTTTTCCAACATAGGGTCTCCACTCCTTAGTTTATTTATCATAGACATATGGTCTCTACTCCCTAGTCTTCTTTTCCAAAATAGGGTCTCTACTCCCTAGTTGATTTCATTTTAGATATAGGGTCTCCACTCCCTAGTTCATTTTTCAACATAAGGTCTCCACTCCTTAGTGGACTTTATATTAGACATAGGGTCTCCACTCCCTAATCTTATTTTCCAACATATGGTCTCCACTTTCTAGTTGATTTCATTTTAGATATAGGGTCTCCACTCCCTAGTCCATCTTTCAACATAAGATCTCCACTCCTTAGTTGACTTTATATTAGACATAGGGTCTCCACTCCCTAATCTTCTTTTCTAACATAGGGTCTTCACTCCCTAGTTGATTTATCTTAGATATAGGGTCTCCACACCCTAGTCCCTTTTTCCAACATAGGTCTCCACTCCTTAGTTGACTTTATTTTAGACATAGGGTTTCCACTCCCTAGTCCTCTTTTACAAGATAGGGTCTCCACTCCCTATATGATTTTATTTTGACAAAGTTTCTCCACTTCCTAGTTGATTTTATTTTAGACATAGGGTCTCCACTACCTATTCTCTTTCAAACATAGGGTCACCACTCTCTAGTCTCTTTCCAACATAGGGTGTCCACTCCTGAGTTGATCTTATGTTAGACATAGGGTCTCCATTCTCTAGACCCTTTTCCAACATAGGGTCTGCACTCCCTAATATCTTTTTCCAACATAGGGTCTCAACTCCGTAGTTGATTTTATTTTAGAGATAGGGTCTCTACTCCCTAGTCTCTTATCAAACATAATATCTTTTCTCCCTAGTAGAATTTATTGTAGACATAGGGTGTCCACTCCATAGTCTCTTTTCCAACATAAGGTATCCACTCCCTAGTTGAATTTAATTTAGAAAAAGGGTCTCCACTCTCTAGTCTACTTTTCAACTTAGGGTCTCCACTCCCTAGTTGATTTTATTTTAGACATGAGGTCTCCACTCCCTAGTTGATTTTATTTTTGACATAGGGTCTCCACTCCTTAGTCTTCTTTTCCAACATAGGGTATTCACTCTCTAGTTGATTTATCTTAGATATAGGGTCTCCACACCCTAGTCCCTTTTTCCAACATAGGTCTCCACTCCTTAGTTGACTTCATTTTAGACACAGGGTCTCCACTCCCTAGTCCTCTTTTCCAACATAGGATCTCCACTACCTAAATGATTTTATTTTAGACAAAGGGTCTCCACTTCCTAGTTGATTTTGTTTTAGATATAGGGTCTCCACTCCCTATTCTCTTTCAAACATATGGTCTCCACTCCCTAATCTTCTTTTCTAACATAGGGTCTCCACTCCCTAATCTTCTTTTCTAACATAGGGTTTCTACTTCCTAGTCTCTTTTTCAAATATAGGTTCTCCACTCCCTAGTTGATTTAATTTTAGACATAGGTTCTCCACTCCCTAGTCTCTTTTCCAACATCAGGTCTCCAATTCGTAGTTGATTTTATTTTGGACATATGGTCTCCGCTCCCTAGACTCTTTCCAACATAGGGTCTCCACTCCTTAGTTGATTTATCATAGACATAAGGTATCCACTCCCTAGTCTTCTTTTCCAAAATACCGTCTCTACACCCTAGTTGATTTCATTTTAGACATAGGGTCTCCACTCCCTAGTCCCTTTTTCAACATAGGGTCTCCACTCCTTTTCTGACTTTATATTAGGCATAGGGTCTCCATTCTCTAGTCTCATTTCCAACATATCGTCTCCATTCCCTAGTTGATTTTATTTTGGACATAGGGTCTCTACTCCCTTGTCTCTTTTCCAACATAGCGTCTTCTCTCCCTAGTAGAATTTATTTCAGACATAGGGTCTCTACTCCCTGCTCTCTTTTCAAACATAGGGTATCCACTCCCTAGTCGGTGATATTTCAGACATAGAGTATCTACTCCCTAGTCTCGTTTCCAATATTGGGTCTCCACTCCCTAGTTGATTTTAATTTAGAAATAGGGTCTCCACTCCCTAGTCTACTTTTCCAACATAGGGTCTCCATTCCATAGTTGTTTTTGTTTTAGACATAGGGTTTCCACTCCCTAGTTGATTTTATTTTAGACATAGGTCTTCAATCCTTAGCCTCTTTCCAACATAGGGTCTTTACTCCCTAGTTGATGTATCTTACACATAGGGTCTCCACACCCTAGTTGATTTTATTTTAGACATAGGGTCTCCAATCCCTAGTCTCCTTCCCAACATAGGGGCTCCACTCCCTAGTTGATTTTATTTTAAACATAGGGTCTCCACTCCCTAGTCTTTTTCCATCATATGGTCTCAACTCTCTAGTTGATTTATCTTAGACATATGGTTTCCACTCCCTAGTCTCTTTTTGAAGCATAGGGTCTCCACTCCCTTGTTTACTTCAATTTAGGCATAGGGTCTGCACTCCCCAGTCTCTTTTCCAATACAGGGTCTCCACTCCCTAGTTGATTTTATTTTAGACATAGGATCTCAACTCCCTAGTCTCTTTCCAACTTAGGGTCTCCATTTCCTAGTTAATTTTATTTTGGACATAGGGTCTCTGCTCCCTAGTCTTCTTTTCCAAAATAGGGTCTCTACTCCCTAGTTGTTTTCATTTTAGACATAGGGTCTCCACTCCCTAGTCCCTTTTTCAACATAGGGTCTCCACTCCTTAGTTGACTTTATATTCAACGTAGGCTCTCCACTCCCTAATTTTCTTTTCCAACATAGGGTCTCCACTTCCTAGTTGATTTTACTTTAGACATAGGGTCTCCATTCTCTAGTATATTTTCCATCATAGGGTCTCCACTCCCTAATTTATTTTATTCTAGAGCGAGGGTCTCCACTTCCTAGTCTCTGTTCCAACATAGGGTCTCCTCTCCTTAGTCTCTTTCCAACATAGGGTCTCCATTTCCTAGTTGATTTTATTTTGGACATAGGGTCTCCGCTCCCTAGACTCTTTCCAACATAGGGTCTCCACTCCTTAGTTGATTTATTATAGACATAAGGTCTCTACTCCCTAGTCTTCTTTTCAAAAATACAGACTCTACTCCCAAGTTGATTTCATTTTAGACATATGGTCTCCACTCCCTAGTCCCTCTTTCAACATAGGGTCTCCACTCCTCTTTTGACTTTATATTAGGCATAGGGTCTCCACTCCCTAATCTTCTTTTCCAACATAGGGTCTCTACTACCAAGTTGATTTTATTTTAGGCATAGGGTCTCCATTCTCTAGTCTCATTTCCAACATAGGGCATCCACTTCCTAGTTGATTTTATTTTGGACATAGGGTCTCTACTCCCTAGTCTCTTTTCCAACATGGCGTCTTCTCTCCCTAGTAGAATTTATTTCAGACATAGGGTCTCCACTCCCTACTCTCTTTTCAAACATAGGGTATCCACTCCCAAGTCGATGATATTTTAGACATAGAGTCTCCACTCCCTAGTCTCTTTTCCAACATTGCGGCTCCATTCCCTAGTCTACTTTTCTAACATAGGGTCTCAACTCCCTAGTTGATTTTATTTTAGACATAGGGTTTCCACTTCCTAGTCTCTTTTTGAAACATAGGGTCTCCACTCTTTTGTTGAGTTCATTTTAGGCATAGGGTCTACACTCCCTAATCTCTTTTCCAATATAGGGTCTCAACTCCCTTGTTGATTTTATTTTAGACATAGGATCTCCACTCCCTAGTCTCTTTCCAACTTCCAACTTAGGGTCTCCATTTCCTAGTTGATTTTATTTCGGACATAGGGTCTCCGCTCCCTAGACTCTTTCCAACATAGGGTCTCCACTCCTGAGTTGATTTATCTTACACATATGGTCTCCACTCCCTAGTCTTCTTTTCCAAAATAGGGTCTCTACTCCCTAGTTGATTTCATTTTAGATATGGGGTCTCCACTCCCTAGTCCATTTTTCAATATAGGGACTCCACTCCTTACTTGACTTTATATTAGAAATAGGGTCTCCACTCCCTAATCTTCTTTTCCAACATAGGGTCTCCACTTCCTAGTCGATTTTACTTTAGACATAGGGTCTCCGTTCTCTAGTCCCTTTTCCAACATAGGGTCTCCACTCCCTAATTTATTTTATTTTAGAGCGAGGGTCTCCACTCCCTAGTCTCTGTTCCAACATAGGGTCTCCACGCCCTAGTTAATTTTATTTTAAACATAGGGTCTCCGCTCCCTAGTTTCTTTCCAACATAGGGTCTCCACTCCCTAGTTGATTTCATTTTAGACATAGGGTCTCCACTCCTTAGTCTCTTTTCCAACATAGGGTCTCCACTTCTAGTTGATTTTATTTGGGACATAAGGTCTCCGCTCCCTCGAATCTTTCCAACATAGGGTCTCCAGTCGTTAGTTGATTTATCTTAGACATAAGGTCTCCACTCTCTAGTCTTGTTTTCTAGAATAGGGTCTCCACTCCCTAGTTGATTTTATATTGGACATAGGGTCTCTACTCCCTAGTCTCTTTTCCAACATATCATCTTCTCTCCCTAGTAGAATTTATTTCAAACATAGGGTCTCCATTCCCTAATCTCTTTTCCAACATAAGGTATCCATTCCCTAGTTGATTTTAATTTTGAAGTAGGGTCTCCATTCCCTAGTCTACTTTTCCAACTTAGGGTCTCCACTCCCTAGTTGATTTTATTTTAGACATAAGGTTTCCACTCCCTAGTTGATTTTATTTTAGGCATAAGGTTTCCACTCCCTAGTTGATTTTATTTTAGACATAGGGCCTCCACTACCTAGTCTTCTTTTCCGACATAAGGTCTTCACTCCCTAGTTGATTTATCTCAGATATAGGGTCTCCAAACCCTTGTCCCTTTTCCAACATATGGTCTCCACTCCTTAGTTGACTTTATTTTAGACATAGGGTCTCCACTCCCTAGTTGACTTTATTTTAGACATAGGGTCTCCACTTCCTAGTCTTCTTTTCCAACATAGGGTCTCCACTCCCTAGATTATTTTATTTTAGACATAATGTTACTTCCTAGTTGATTTTATTTTAGACACGGGGTCTCCACTTCCTAGTCTCTTTCCAACGTAGGGTCTATGCTCCATATTTTATGCTTGTTGTTTGCGATTTAGATTTCAAGTCAAATTAAAATTTTTAAACTCTTATTCTGCTCACTGGAACGTTGATGATGAGTGTGGCCACCATGGCGAGAACAACAATATAGTGCCCAGCAATGAGGTGCCCCCTGATAACCCCAACGAACTTCCGCTCGTGGACCCAATTGACGCCAACACACATGTGGCCATCGACGCAAACTTGCCTACCAACCCCGAAAACAACATTCGTGGAGGAGCTCGATCGATAGCCCGAGGTACGCACATTGGTGAAGGAGATGGGATCAATTTACACGTGATCATCGAAATGTTACAAGATTAACAGGCGGCGATAGCCTAATTGGAACCAAAGCCGCGCCCCCATCGAAATGAAGGAACCACAAAAAGGCCGGGTGAAGTTGAACCTGGGACCAACTTCGAAATAATAAAGATGCTTCAGGAACTGAAAAAGCGGGTAGCATCGGGCGAAAAAGAAGATCGAAGCTAACGACAAAAAAAGTGGAGACCTATAACTCCAGGGTTGATCAGATCCTAGGAGAGCCACCAATATTGATAGGCCTGGATTCCAAGAAATTTGTCCAAAAGCCTTTCCCTCCGAGCGCAGCTCCGAAACCAATCCCGAAGAAGTTTTGTATGCCCGAAATTCCCAAGTTTTACAGGACCACGCATCCAAATGAACACGTGACCTCCTACACGTGTGCCATCAAGGGAAATGACTTAGAAGATAAATAAATCGAGTCGGTTCTACTGAAAACGTTATGAGAAAACCTGTATAAAGAATTAATGATATAGTATCACAACCTACCCCCTAATTCCATTGATTCGTTTGCTTGCTTGTAGATGCCTTTAATGTGAAACTAAGAGATAACGAAATGCTCAGGGAATTCGTATCGAGGCTTAAAATGGAACGAATAGACCTACCTCCGATTGTGGATTGATTGGGCCGTTAAAGTATTCACTCAAGGGATCAACCCCCAAAGCTCCTTGGCTTCACAGCAGCTGAAAGATAACTTGATAGAGTGCCGGCGCTAACTTGGGTTGACGTCCAAAACTGGTACCAATTGAAATCAGAGTCGATGATTATCAGCTCGAGGCTCCCTCTGGTTTTGTGTATCCCATCAGAACTAATGACAGGCCTAAAGGAGTTGTCAATCATGAACCGAGACCAAACAGAGATCGGTATCAGCCGTATAGCACAGATCGAAGGGGCAACGGATCCGGACGTAACCCTACGAGGAATGATAAGAGAAGCGATCGAGGAAATAATAGCCGGGGACTCATGAGCAAAAACATCTTTGACAGACCACTCGGGACCATGGAGGCACCAATGTTATTGGAATACAACTTCAGCGTCGACGCTATCGGTATCATATCTGCCATCGGATGCATCAAAGATATAAAGTGGCCTCGGCCATTACAGTCCTATCCAACTCAAAGAGACCCCAACCTGATGTGTGAGTATCATGGTACTCACGACCATAGGACCGAAGACTGCCGACAACTAAGATAAGAAGTGGCCCGGTTATTCAATAACGGGCACCTCCGAGAATTTTTGACTGATCGAGCCAAAAATCACTTCATAAATAGGGACTCCAACAAACAGACCGAGCAAGAGGAACCCCAGCACGTCATCAACATGATCATTGGTGGGGTCGACATCCCTTAGGGACCAATGCTGAAACGCACTACGGTGTCCATAACAAGGGAAAAGCGAATCCGAGATTACATGTCGGAGGGGACCATCTCTTTCAACGATGAAGACGCTGAAGGCATCGTGCAACTGCATAACGATGCACTGTTAATATCTGTACTAACAAATAATTTTTGAGTTAAGAGCTTGTTAATTGATCTAGGTAGGTCGCCCAATATCATCAGATCGAGGGTCGAAGAGCAGAAGGGTCTACAAGATAAAATAGTGTCTGCAATCCGGGTTTTAAACGGATTCAACATGGCATGTGAAACTACTAACGGAGAGATAACCCTGATAATGAGCACCGCTGGAACAATTCAGGAAACGAAGATCTACGTGATTGAAGAGTATATGAGATATAATGCTCTATTCGGAAGGCCATGGATTCACAGCATGAGGGCAATACCCTCGACATTACACCAGGTATTGAAGTTCCCTAGACCAGAAGGGATCAAGACAAGTTATGGATAGCAGCTGGCCGCAAAAGAAACAGTTGTGGTCGATAAGGTGATCTCGATGTCTGCACTCTACACATCAGAAAACTCAGAGTCGGTTGGAAAGGAAGAAAATAAATAGCAATCACCGACACTAGCCCGATCGAACTGGAAAAGCAAAAATCAGGCGAGGATGAGGATTACGGAGTTCCTAGGTCGTTCGTCGCCCCTAACGATTCTGATGGCACCAAATCGACGATCGAGGAGCAGGAGCAAGTCATAGTAATCGAATAGTTGCCCGATCGAAAGGTATACCTGCTCGAGGGTTAACTCCCGAGCTTAGGAAAAAACTCATTATATTGCTTTCAGCTAACGTGGATTCTTTGGCATGGTTCCATCTAGATATAACAGGGATCCTGCCAGAAGTAACAACTCATAAGCTATGCTTGAATCCAAAGTTCCACTCGGTTAAACAAAAAAGGAGGCCTCAGTCTAAAGTCCAGCATACGTTCATCAAAGACGAGGTATCCAAACTCCTTAAAATAGGTTCCATTCGAGAAGTTAACTACCCAGATTGGTTGGCTAACGTAGTAGTAGCGCCTAAAAAGGGGAATAAATTAAGAATCTGCCTAGATTACAAAGACTTGAACAAGGCGTGCCCCAATGATTCTTTTCCTTTGCCTAACATTGATCAAATGATCGATGCAACACCCAGGCACGAGATACTCAGCTTTCTCGATGCCTGTTCCAGGTACTACCAAATCCGGATGAACCCGGGAAATGAAGAAAAAACTTTCTTCATCACTAAATTCATCACCTATTGTTATAACGTAATGCATTTTGGACTAAAAACACCAGTGCCACTTATCAACGCCTAGTAAATCGGATGTTCGAAGAACAAATAGGAAAATCAACGGAGGTTTATATTCACGACATGTTAGTTAAGTCCCTGCGAGCAGAGGACCAATTGGAACATTTGCAGGAAGCCTTCAACATACTGAAGAAATACAATATGAAGCTGAACCCAGAGAAATGCACATTTGGGGTCAAGTTCGGGAAGTTCCTTGGATTCATGGTGTCAAACCGAGGGATCGAGATCAATCCCGACAAAATCAAAGCTATAGAAGACATCACTATGGTGGACAATGTCAAGGTCGTTCAGAGGCTAACCGAGCGCATAGCCGCCATAGGTCGGTTCATATCAAGGTCCTCCAATAAGAGCAATCGGTTCTTCTCATTATTGATGATGAATAATAGGTTTTCATGGACCCTGGAGTGCCAGCAAGCTTTAGAAGAACTCAAATGGTACCTTTCGAGTCCACCCTTGCTCCACACTCCGAAGGCAAACGAGTAGTTGTACCCGTACTTAGCGGTACCCGAGATAGAGGTAATCGAAGTGTTTCTTCGAAATTAGGAGAGTACGCAATTTCCAACCTATTATATTAGCAAGACGCTAGGCGAGCTGAAACGAGGTACCCTCACCTAAAGAAATTGGCGCTCGCTTTGCTAAGCACCTCTAGGAAGTTAAAGCCATATTTTCAATGCCATTCCATATGTGTTGTAACTTCTTACCAACTAAGGAACATAATGCACAAACCCGAGCTCTCGGGCCGATTGGCCAAATGGGCCGTAAAAATTAGCGGCTACGACATCAAATATCGACCCAAAACTACCATCAAATCTCAAATTTTGCAAGACTTCGTGTCCGCCTTCACGCCAGCGTTAATACACCAAGTCGAAAATGAATTGTTGTTAACCTCTAGGAGTTCCTCGCAAATCGAGACCATCTTTACGCACGATGCCTTAAATGTAAAGGGGTCCGGACTCGACATCGTGTTGAAGCCTCCTATGGGCAACCTAATTAGGCAATCTATTAGAACTGTCAAATTGACTAACAATGTGGCCGAGTATGAGGCCAGGATTGCAGGTCTAGAATTGGCTAAAAGCCTGGGGATCGAAGTGGTCGAAGCTACGTGCGACTCCCTCCCTGTGGTATCAAGTCAATGGGACATTCGAAGTGAAAGAGGAATGAACGCGAAGGCACTTAGGCAAATTACAGGTAACATTGCATCGATTCAAGGAATGGACATCACAACATGTACCCCGAAATAAAAACTCTAAAGCCGATGCTCTAGCTAACTTAGGGCCATCAGTTGATGACAATGAATTCATCTTGGGAACGGTCGTACAGCTCATGAAATCGATAGTTGAAGAAGGCCATGCCAAATTAAACTTCACGAGTTTAACTTGGGACTGGAGGAACAAGTACATAGACTACCTGAAGACTGTGAAGCTACTCTTGTATCATAAAGAATCGAGAGCTCTACACACGAAGGCGGCCAGGTTTAGCCTATTAGAAGGTACTTTGTTACGAAGAACGTTCGATGACCCACTCGCCATATGGTAGGGGCAGGGCGACACCAAATATGTTTTGAGGGAAGTTCACAAAGGCACATGTGGAAACCATTCACGGGCAGAATTTTTGGCTCGTAAAATAATAAGAGCCTGCTATTACAGGATTGACATGGAGAAAGATGCAAGGGACTTTGTATAGAGATGCAATGGCAGTCAAAGGCATGCATTAATGATCCATCAACCTAGAGAGCTACTACATTC
The DNA here is from genome assembly GCA_002018475.1 of Nicotiana obtusifolia. NCBI lineage: Eukaryota > Viridiplantae > Streptophyta > Magnoliopsida > Solanales > Solanaceae > Nicotiana > Nicotiana obtusifolia. Next base: position 157,917 of record MCJB01013880.1, on the reverse strand, counting down.
GGTCATATTACCTTGGCTGTTCATAAAATAGGGAATGGATATTGTCGGTCCGTAACCATGGCATCCGGTAAGGCTCAATATATACTGTTAATGACTAACTATTTTTCTAAGTGGGTCAAAGCTCAAGCGCTCGATAAGGTCCGGGAAGAACAAGTCACCGACTTCATTTGGGAAGTCACCGGCCAAGATAGTGAGTGATAACGGGAAGCAATTCATCGGCAGCAAGGTAAGTAAATTTTTCGAGGACTATAAGACCAAAAAGATTTTGTCGACACCGCATCACCCTAGTGGGAACAGACAGGAGGAGTATCCAAACACGACCATACTTCAAAACGTTAAAAAAAAGGTTAACCGATGCCAAAGGGAACTGGAAGGAAATTCTACCCGAAGTCTTGTGGGCATACCTTACGACCTCAAAATGTAGCCCCGGGGCCACTCCATTTCCGTTGGTATACAGTACCAAAGCACTAATATTGTTCAAGGTGGGAGAACTAAGCCTTAGGTTCTGATATGCAATCGAAGAATCAAACGGTGAGGCCATGAGCACAAGCCTGGAACTATAGGATGAGAGGCGCACGAGGCCGCCCTAGTCCGACTCATCACCAGAACCGCCGGGGCCTTCAGATTCTTCGGAGCCCTCTTCACCTTGGGGTTCATCTTGCTTCTTGGCCTCGATCTCAAGTCTTTTTACCTCCTCGATCTCGACAGATAGGTCGAAGCCCTGGGCATGGATTTCTTCGAGGGTCTCCCTTCGAGATAGCCGCCTCACGTACTCAGCTGTGGTCTTCAAGCGGGCCTCAGCTGCTTCAGCATCGGCTTTGTGTTGGGCCACCATCTCGTCAGCATCGGTAGAGGTTATCTCCTACCAAGACCTCGTTATTTCAAGCTCCTTACCAAGGGCTTGCCGTTCAGCCATAGCCTAGCCCAGTCGTGCTTGGAGATCATCATTATGCTAAGCTGGTGTATCGGTCATCTCCTTTCCCACCAGAAGCTGGACTTCCACCGAACACAGCTTGGCCTGGGCTGTGTCCTTCTCCGAGGGCAATAGGTCCATCTTTCTTTTCCACCCATTGGCCATTACTTGGATCTCGTCCATCTCCTTGCGGAGTTGGTCGATATGGTAGATCTTCTGCTGGACCTGCGACGTATTGTTTTTAGCCTCTGCGACTGGACCCTCGTTTCTAACTTCAAAAACCTATACCTTTTCCACCAGGTCGGCGTGCTTCTCCTTTAAGGCCGTTGCTTCTTTCTGAGCTGCATCCAGCTTGGTGTGGAGGTTCTTGGCGAACCCTCTTGCTGCTCCCTAAGAATCTTGTACATGTCAAAACTCCTTAATCTCGAGCTCGAGTTGATTAACTTAAACTTGATAATGAAAGAAACCCTCGTGGTGAAGTACCAAGTCCTGCAAAAGGGTGGAATGTGAGAAACATCAAACACAGATAACAATAGATCGATGGAAAAAAACTATGCCTTACCTAGTTGAACGCTTACTGTGCCTCATTGAAAAGGCATGGCACGTTCACCTCATTTATTTTTTCTGGAGGAGTCTTCAGGGGTTGGATGTTATCCCTGTCGTCAGCTATTCTATGTAATACTCTATCATGCCATGCGGGTTATGAGACGACTTGATTATTTGCACATGTGTTGTGATCTCGTGTAGCTTGTGGTGTTATATGATCAAGATAGCTCTCGAGATGAAGGTCGTTCAATACACCTTAGTCGGACTTGAGTTTTTGTAGCGCATGGCGTTATGCGTCTCCCTAGGGTTGTATTTTTGCACTTGGCGTGCTTGTGGTCGATATTTTGGTATTTCGTAGGTATGAGCATTATGGCTTGATAGGTATTTCCTTGTTTATTTTTACGTGTGGATTGTGTGATATGCCGCAACAGTGTCATATTTGGATCGGGTTGCACGTCGCAACAGTTTCATGTTTGAATCGCGTTGCATGGTGCAACAATATCATGTTTGGATTGGGTTGCACGCCGCAATGGTGTCATGTGTGGATTGGGTTGCACCCGCAATAGGGCCTTGTTTCTTATCTCTAAGATAGGTTCATAGAATCTGTTTGGTCGTTTTATTCGTTACGCGGGCTGGATGGTTCTTTGCCAAAGTTCGTTCTTCCTTATGGGTCACATTCGGGTTTGTAGCTTGTTGGCGCATTGATGGCATCATATGAGATTTTTGTCGGTATTTGAGGTGGTTTATTGTCCGAGCAATTTGTACTGGGTGAGACGAGGTCATTAGACATAAAATCAGTGCAATCGGATTTATATGAGGTATATTAGAGAGAAAATGTCACCATTCAATTCAAAAGGAGGCAAGAGTTCTTGTTGAGCAGAGGACTCTATGACTTATTGATTTGGCAGGTGGTTATGAGATTCTACGCATAGTTTTCATCATCGTAGTATCGCGAGGGTTCGATCAAGGTTATGCGCATATGAGGTATACTATGGGCATTATGTTAGAGAATTTGTAGCTTCTATGGTTTGAAGATGTAATTATGGGCGTACGAATTTATGGTGCATTGTGTGGTTTTTGCATGGGTATATGATCATATTTGGTACAACGGGTTGAGATTGATATAATGTTCCTATGTTAGAATCGGGTCTCGTAGAGAATTCCAGATGTTGGAATTTGATTCTGTGGCTTGTGGGCTAAGGTAGCTTGAAGGATCTGGGCAATTCCGAAGCGGTCCTTGGCATGTTCGAGGATGAACGTATGTTTCAGTAGGGTAGAATGTAACGATCCGACCAGTCGTTTTGAGCTCCAGTGCATCGTTCGGCGATTTGACGCCTTGAAATACGTTCATATCGTTCAGTGGTTTGAGGCCTTGAATAGCTTCACTTCATGTTTTATGACTTGTACACGTAGTCGGAATCTAATTTTGGGAAGTTCATAGTTGATTCGGATGGAAAATTCTCAATTCGAAAGCTTTAAGTAGGAAGAGTTTATCAAGGTTTGACTTTTGATTAAACAAACATCTTCGGAATCGGGATTTGAAGGTTCCAATAGGTTCGTATGATAATTTTGGACTTGGGCGTATGTTCGGGTTGAGTATCGGGTGGTCCGGAAATATTTCGGTGCTTATTGTGGAAAGTTGGCATTTTGAAAGTTTTAGAATTTCCTAAGATTGATTTGAAGTAAACTTTGATTTTATTGATGTCCATTTGGGATTTCGAGCCTTGAAATAGGTTCGTATCATGATTCGTGACTTGCACATCAAGCTTGGCGTCATTCTGGAATGTTTAAGTGTAATTCGGATGCGTTCGGTGAAGTTTGAAAGTTAAAAGAAGGGTTTCGATCATCGATTCATAGTTTGGATGTTGTTTGGTGTGATTTGAGGTCTCGAGCAAATTTGCATCATGTTTTGGGAATGGTTGGTTGAATGAGCGGGGTTCCGGGGGACTCGGTTGTGTTTTGGATGGGCTAGGGGTCATTTTGCCATGTTTGAGCTTTTGTTTTTGAGATCTGGTGCATCCTTCCTCGCGATTGCGAAGAAAGGATTGCGATCGGAAGAGCAAAGTGCTGTTCCAGCCCTTGTGAATAACGATCGCGGAAGGAATTTCTGCTGTCAGTAATCTGAAGTCGGGAGCTTATATCTTGCAATCTATAAGGAATTTGCGGATGATCCAAATGGAATTTGTAGCCCATTGAATCTAGTTTTCACTGAATTAAACCGTTTGTCATTTGGAATTTCGTATGAAGAGTTATGACCATTATAACGAAGGGTTTCTTTGGAGAGAAATTAAAATGAAACGATGCTAGAACTTTGTTAATCGTGATCGCATGGACAACGACCGCAATCGCAAAGAAGAAGGCCTGGCAGGGTGATAATCATCTAATTTCAGGATTTTGATCTCAATTACATCACTTTTAAGTTCTTTGAGCTCATGTGGAGCGATTTGGAGTCTCTTGAAGATCGTTTTCACCATATATCATCAGATAAGTTATTCCTACTTGTTTCGAGTTAAATACATGGGTTATATATGGATTTTAACATTGAAATTTGATAGAAATTATGGAATTTTTGGAAGAAAACCTAGAAATGGTATTTTTAGATTTTGACCACAAACTTGAACATTGAATTAGGAATAAATTATATATTTGAGTTCAAGGTATTATGAGTCATGTTTATCTTCAAATTTTTTTTGAATTCGGGCACCTAGCCCGAGGGTTGACTTGGTTGACTTTTTTGAGCGGAGTTGAAATTTTTATAAATTGATTAATTATGAGTATGGGAGTATATTTTTATTGGCACGTTGTTTGACTAGTTTCGGATCGATGGGAATTGGTTTGAGGTGTTAGAGAGGCGTTGGAGCCAGTTAAGGACATTCGTTGCGAGGTAAGACTCTTGTCTAACTTTGTGAGGAGGAATCTGCTCTGTAGGTATTAAAATTATTATGTGTTACCAGTTGTGGGTGCTACATACGCACGAGGTGACGAGAGTCCGTACGTAGCTAAAAGCATGTTTGTGTCGGGGTAGACTTAGGACTTTATCATGAAATATTTGAATATTTGAACTCATTTTGCTAGCTTAATTAAGTGAATTTATAATTGAAATTTATTTAGAAATATATTAGGCCGAGCTTTATCACCTTGAGTTGTTTGGCGAGATATTAAATTAATAGTAAAAGTCATGTTTACTTTATGCTCCTGCACCTGTGTTGTAAGCACGTGACTCGTAGAATTCGATAAGTTTCTTCCTTTCATGTGGATCGGGCCGAACGCCTTTAGCAGTATATTGAGATGCATCTCTGGTTCACGTCGGTCGACCCTCGATAGTGTACACACCACTCTGGATCGAGCCGTACGACCTCGTCATAACCGTGCGTTATACCGCTAGCAGTTCGGTACTCACACGATTCCCTTCTATTGAGGCCTGTCATTTAATATGGTATTCCTTATCAATTTGAGATTGCACTTCATATTTCAGATCTGTTGAGATGGCACATGAGATTTGAGAGATTTATATAGTTAAAAGAAATTTTGGAGGATTATGTTAGTTACAGTTTTTATCTCACTACTACTATTGTGCTTCATACTTGTTAGGAGTTATCATATTGATTTATTGGACCACTAGTAAGTGTTGATGTCGACCCCTCGTTACTACTTCTCTTAGGTTAGGCTAGATAATTACTGGGCATGCGTTGATTTACGTACTCATGCTACACTTCTGCACTAAATGTGCAAGATCTGACAGGTTCATTTGGTGGCCATCTTGGCGCGTAGGCGCAACTGCTGAAGGGACTTTATGGCGAGCTTCTTTCTATGCTACGCACCGCAGCCCAGTGAGTCTCCATCTTATTTATTTACTTTATCCTGTCTATTTATTATTCAAGACAGATGTTGTATTATTATTGCACTCTTTTGTAGACGCTCATGCACTTGTGACACCGAGTTTTTGAATTTCTAAAAGTTGGTTGTGGTTTTGCTTAGCATTTACACACTTTTATTATCTATTCTATTTAAATTGTAAGTTTCCATGATTTTAATGCGTTGATTTCTTTATCTAATAAAATTCATGATTTCGAAATTAAGAAAATGCATAATTTAGTTGGTAGTTCACCGTTGGCTTGCCTAACGGCGACTTTGGGTGCCATCACAACATATAGTGGGTTTTGGACTGGCAGTATACATTTCAAAAGGTTTCCGAGATTTTATTAATTTTATACTCTTGAAGCTCGGTTGTAGGCGGTTGTTGAGAGGGATTTCTAGGGGTTTCTTGAGGTAAGTCACTGTTGATCATTTTTGTGCAATAATGTTGTTTACCCATTGAATTTTCCACCTACCATGTGTGTTTTTGAGGTGGAATTTTGGGAGTTTGGGCTAGGGATTGGAGATTGAAATTTGGGGATTTGAGTGACAATATGGTTTCGAGATTTGATAAATTTAGTATGGTTGGACTCGTGGTTGCATGGGTGTTCGGATTTGCTAACTTTGATTGGATTCTGAGACACGGGCTTGGGGTTGAATTTTGAGTTGACTTTTTTACTTCTGATTAAGAACTTAGAATTTTCATATGGAATTGATTCCTATAGCTCATGTTGATTGTATCGAATTGTTTATGGCTAGATTCGAGGCGTTTAGAGGCCGACTCGCGGGACAAGGGCTTATTAGAGTAGAGATTTGCACAGTTTGAGGTAAGTAACACTTCTAAACTTGTTTCAGAGGGTATGAATCCTGAACTTCGTGTTATGTGATTAGTGTTGAGGTGACGCACATGCTGGGTGACGAACGTGTGGGCGTGCACTGTAGTAATTATAACTTAGTCGATTTCGTGGGACTGTGTAGTCACCTTATCCGAATATTATTACTGTACTCTATGTGTTAGAACATTTAAGATTAGGCTATGTGCCGATTCTATTGGGACCCACATTGGCCATTCTTATTATTGAGTTATTTGCTTACTTGCAGTTATGTACTCAGTCGCATTCATCATTGCATATCATATCTCAGTCTTTGTTATCATTCATTGTGAGCGTATTATTGATTAGGCTGCACACAGTAGCGGGTACTATTAACTCATGATAGGATCGGGCTGCACGGTGCAACAGGTATTATTGATTCATGATTGGATCAGGCTGCGCATCGTAGCTGGATTTATCAGCGAATTGATCTGGATCTGTCCCTCCGGAGTCTGTACAGCTACAGTGAGCGTAGTTGCTATTGATTCATGATGGTATCAGGCTGCACGCTGCAGCGGGTACCGTACAGTGCAGAGTGATTGAGACTGATGAGTGAGAATTAAGACAGTTAGGTTGGGTACTCTGAGAGTGTGAGTAAGCGAAGCTTCCATTGTGTTGCATCACATGCGATATGCATATTAGCATGTAGATATAGAGATGTCATATTCCTCATATCATTCATACTTTACATATCTTATCTATGTTGAGGTTAACTGTTAAAACTGGAAGCATATCTATATTCCTGTACTTGTACCTGCAGATTATGAGTTTTTCTGAGATATTATTGTCATATGTCTATACTGTTTAACTCTGTATTTGGACCGTATTGTTCAGACTCATCACTGCTTTCAGTCCAAAGGTTAGACTTGTTACTTGTTGAGTTGGTTATACTCACGCAACACCCTGGACTTTGTGCGTAGATCCAGCTATTTTTGAGCACGGTGGTTGCTGATTTCTGGAGCTTCATCAGTCAGAGATTATCGAATTAGCTGCCTTGGTGTCCGCAGACCTCGACTCTCCTCCTTTATCTTTTAGTTTTGTTTATACTTTTCTACCTTCCTAGACAGTGTTTCATTTGTTAGACCGTGTTATTGTACAGATGCTCATGTATTTCGTGAGACCCGGATCTTTTGGGGAATTATGTATTGAGTTTGACATTTTCATCCAGTTTTTATGAGATTTTTACTCACGTAAACCTATTCCACTATATTTTGAATTTAAGATGTTCGTATGGATGAGTTGTTGGCATGCCTAGTATCGTCACTTGTGATTTGGGGTCGTGACAGGCAGTTTCCCCTCAGAAAGTTAGACAAGAGACTTACCTCGCAACAAAGTTTCATAATTGGCTCCAACGCCTCTCTAACACCTCAAACCAATGCCCATTGATCCGAAACTAGTCAACCAAAGTTCAAACCAATAAAACTATACTCTCATACTCATAATTAGTCAATTATAATAATTTTTAACTCCGCTCAAAAAATCAACCAAGTCAACCCTCGAGCCCACGTGCACGAATTTCAAAAATTTTCGAAAATAAACATTACCATTAATACCATGAACTCAAATATATAATTTATTTTTAATTCCATAATCAATTTCATGGTCAAAATCTAAAAATACCATTTCTAGGTTTTCTTCATAAAATTCCATAATATCTATAAAATTTCCATGTTAAAATCTATATATAACCCATGTATTTAACCGAAAACAAGTAGGAATAACTTACCTTAGGATATATGGCAAAAATAATCTTCAAGAACCGCCCCACATGAGCTCCACGAACTTAAGAGTGATGAAATGAGCTCAAATCCCAAAATTAGATGTTTAATACACCTGCCAGGCCTTCTTCTTCGCGATGGCAGTCATTATCCGAGCCCCGGGCCCACTTCTCGATGCTAAGAAATTTTCACATCAACGGGTTCATTATCTCCCAACGAGTTCGTACATATCAAAAGTTCTCTAATTCGATCCCAAATGGCCCTCCAAATAGCCAATTAAAATTTAAAAATCCCGAGCCCTATTTCTTCAATTTTTAGCAAGACTTCAATGATTTTCTAGGTGGATTTCACAATATAAACGAGTTTTAGGTCCGAAATTCTTACCTCTAATCGATTCTCCTTGAATCCCTCGTTAATTTCCTTCAACAACCTCCAGAAATTAGCAACTATGGGTGAAAATATACCAAAATCGCGGACAAAAAGGCTTAAAAACATTCTTCCCAGGCTTCATCAAGTTGTACCTGCGCTGTGCAGGTTGTACATCCTCTTATCATCTTCCCTTGTTGTACACCTTCTGTTAAAACGCTCATAACTCCTTGTGAAAATATCCAAATGATCAACGGTTTGAAGATTTAGAAACTAGACTCGATCATCTTTCATTTGATAGGTTGTACACTATATAATTCTTTATATATTCCGAGATATGAGCTTCTAAAGTGCATCAGAAAATTCTATCGAAATTGCTCCACCAACCAACTTCGATCAACCATGACTTTCTGTACTAATGTCCAAATGATAAATGGTTTATCTTTCTGGAAACTAGATTCAAAGGGCTACAACTTTTATGTTTTGATCATCTCATAATTCCTTATATATTGCGAGATATAAGTTTCCAAAGTCGGCCCTGTGCAGCAAAAATTTCTGCTATGCACACTGCCTGGAAAACAGCAGTAGTACCAGGCTTTGGTTAATCTATCATAACTTTTGATACAAATGTCCAAATGATAAATGGTTTATATTTGTGGAAACTAGATTCAAAGGGCTACAACTTTCAATTTTGGACCATTTCCAAATTCCTTACAGATTACGAGATATAAGTTTCCAAAATCAGTCCCGTGCAGCAAAAATTTCTGCTACGCACACAGCCTGGAAAGCAACAGCAGTACCAGGCTTCGGTTAATCTATTGTAACTTTCTGTATATATGTCCAAATAATGAATGGTTTATATTTTCTGATACTAGACGCAAAGGGCTACCACTTCCATATTTTGAAAATTTCTAGGTTGCGAGATATAAGCTCCAAAAATAAGCTCCGTGCAGCAGAATTTCTGCGATGCACCAGTAGTAAACAAATGGATAGAAATGGTCTGAAACTACTCCGAATTCCTTATAGGTTGGTGATTTTGCATAGCATTTATACACTCTTATTATCTATTCTATTTAAAGTGCAAGTTTCCGTAATGTTAATGCGTTGATCTCTCTATCGAATAAAATTTACGATTTTGAAAATAATAAAATGCCTATTCAAGTTGGTAGTTCACTGTTGGCTTGCCTAACGGCGACGTTGGGCACCATCACGGCCTATAGTGAGTTTTAGGTCGTTACAACTTCAAATCAATATTAGGAAATTCTAAAACCTTCAAAATGCCAACTTTTCAATAAGTGCTGAAATGCTTTCACACCACCCGATACTCAACCTGAACCTAAGCCCATGTCCGATATCATCATACGAACATATTGGAACCTTCAAATCCTGATTCCGAGGTTGTTTACTCAAAAGTCAAATCTTGGTCAAGTCTTCCTACTTAAAGCTTCCAAATTGAGAATTTTCCATCGGAATCAACTCCGAACTTCCGAAAATTTCATTCCGACTACACGTACAACTCATAAAAGATGAAGTGAAGCTACTTAATGCGGCCTCAAACAGTTGAACGACGCGGTAGAGTTCAAAACGACCAGTTGGGTCGTTATAACGTAATGAAAACATTGGCTTTAGTAGATTTCGGATGTACAAGGTGTATAATAAATAAAAAGATACTTCCACAAAATTTATTAAACCCTAGAAAAACCAGTTGCAGCAATGCAAATGGACGGAACACATAATATATATAGGCATTATGTGGATACATCACAAATTAGCATTGTAAATATATGCTTGGGTTTCTATAAGTTTGGCTACAAGATAAATAAAATATGGTTAAGAGACTTAAATATAAAAGTAGATTTCTTATTAGGATTAATTTTCATTTACATAACAACGGTAGTTGTTTACTCACTAGAGATGGAGTAATATTCTTCAAAAACATTACTCATACACCAGTACAAACAATAAAAATTGATACTAAAATAAAAAATAACGTAGATCAGAAAATCCTGCAACAAAAACAAGAAGAATGTTGTGGAGAATGTAAGAATAAGAATACATGTTGTAAAATAAAGGAAGAATCTAAAGTTTTACTCTTAGAAGATAATAAAGTTAGGGATATATTAGAAAAAGATTATAATTTGATAGATTTTGAGATCGAATTATCTAATTTTAGAACTGGAACGGAGAAAATAGGAATGATAAAAAACCAAAACGATTTAGATCACATAGTAAACATACTAGATAAAATAGAGATAATAGGAGAAAAACTTTTAAAACATTGGGAAAACAATAAAATTATGTGCAAACTAGACATAATATATCCAGACAACATAATCAAAATGGCCTCAATTGAAGGCCAAAATCAAGATTTGGATGACTTTAAAATCCAAATTAAAGAACTCATGAGTTTAGTGTAATAAGGAGATCTACATCTAAACATAGGTCAACTGTGTTTATGGTAAGAGATCATACTGAAACAATACAAGAAAAAGCAAGAACGGTCTATAAACGACTTAATGATAATACTAAAACAGATGGATATAACTTTCCTGATAAAACAGAGTTAATAATCAAAATACAAGAAAAGAAGATATTTAGCAAATTTGACTGCAAATCAAGATACTGGCAAGTAAAGATGCACGAAGAAAGTATAGAATGGACAGCATTTACTTGCCCTGCAGGACATTTTGAGTGGTTAATAATGCCGTTAGGATTAAAAACAGCTCCAACTATTGTTTAAAGAAAAATGGACAGTATATTTGGAGAATATAAAAGATTTGATTTAGTATAGGTAGAGGACATATTAGTAAAAATGTAAAGATATTAAAGAACATTTAGGACACCGACAAACAGTTTTCAGACTATTCGTAGATAATAGAATAATAATTATCAAAAAGAAGATGAAATTATGTAAAACTTATATAAATTTCTTAGGAGTAGTTTTTGAAGATAGAAAAAATTAAATTACAACCCCATATTGCTAAGAAAGTCTTAGAAATGCCTGACAAACTAGATAATATTAAAGAATTACATAGGTTTCTAGGTTAGTAAATTATGCAAGGAATTTCATAAAAGATCTAGGCAAAATAGCAGGACCGTTATATGCTAAGACAAGTTCTATAGGACAATAATATTTTAATACAGAAGATATTAAACTAGTACAAAAAATTAAAGACAAAATATAAAATATTCCTGATTTAAACATGCCATTAGAAACAGACTTTTTAATTTTAGAAACAGATGGATGTTTTGAAGGGCGGGGAGCAGTTCTAAAAGCCAAACCGAATAAATACAGTGATAAAAGTGAAGAACAAATATGTGCTTACCAAAGCGATAAATATATAGAAAAAGGGAATATGAGCAGTATAGATGAATAAATATTAGCTGTAATCTATGGATTAAATAGTTTCAGACTATATATATTGAACAAACAAGAAATATTAATAGAACTAATTGTGAAGCTATAGTTAAGTTCAGCCAATAAATAAATGACAAGAATAGCAGTAGAAGAAGATGGTTGAAATTCACTGATACTATATCAATCTATAACTTAACGTTTGAACATATTAGAGGAAAGGATAATAACTTAGCAGACCAGTTAAGTAGGTTAAAAATTACTGTCAACTAATAGATATGTTCTACATTAACAGCATGAGACCAACAGCCCCGAAGACTGAAGATAAGGGAAAGAGCATCCAAGCCTCACCCTCTGACACATATTTTTAGACAATGTTAGGTAATCTTCAATTTAAGACACAAGCCTCAGTAGAACAGAATAGTATGGACATAATACAGTATGGAAAACACAATTTAGTATTTTTTCCTGCCGTCAAATATGTCATTAGAGTTCTAGGAGAATGTATAATAGATAGACCACAGAGATACGTGATACATAATTTATGGATAGCATAAAATAAAGACACTAAATATTTTATAGCAACTCTAAATGCTCTATGCCAATATTTTAAAAATAAGAGCCAAGATAAAAGATTTAAATATTATGTGGTAATATAAGGTAAGACCAATTAGACTCAATAAAAGATTTAGGAAAACCTCTTTTTAAAGGTTATAATGATTTTACTTGTGATGACCCGGCCAGTCGTCTCATGAGTTACCGCTCCGTTTTCCCCATTTTCCGTATCATTATACTTCGTTATCCATGTGTTTATGTGATCGAGTTGAGTAGTTTGCATTAGGAGTGAGTTTGGCAAGAAATGAGACACTTAGTCTCTTTTAAGAAGGTTTAAGCTGGAAAAGTCAATCGGATGTTGACTTATGAGTTAGAGGGCTCGGAAGTGAGCTCCGATGGTTCGGTTAGCTTCGGAAGGTGATTTATGACTTAGGAGTGTGATCGCAATTGGTTTTGGAGGTCCGGTGTAGAATTTGGTTTGAATTGGTGGAGTTAGTATTTTGACAATTTCCGATTGTTAGGCGAGATTTTGATCCGAGGGCCGGAATGGAATTCCAAGAGTTGCTATAGCTTTGTATGGTGATTTCAGACTTAGGCGTACGTCCCGATTTGAATTTGGAAGTCCGCAGGACAATTCAATGCATTTTGGCGAATGTTAGAAAATGGAAGATTTTTGGAAAGTTTGACCGAGGAGTTGACTTTTTGATATCGGGGTCCGAATCCAGTTCTGAAAATCTTCACAGGTCCGTTATGTCATTTACGACTTGTGTGCAAATTTTGAGGTCAATCGGACTCGATTTGATAGGTTTCGACATCGAATGTAGAAGTTTGAATTTATTAGTTTCATTAGGCTTGAATTGGGGTATGATTCGTATTTTTAGCATTGTTGGATGTGATTTAAGGCCTCGACTAAGTCCATAATATATTTTAGGACTTGTTGGTATATCCGAACGGGGTCTCGAATGGCTCAGGTGAGTTTTGGGTGGTTAAGCAGACTATTTCATCTTTGGAAAAGATGAAAAAAATTACAGAAAAATTGCAGAAAAACTGGTGCGAGTAGTCCAGTTTGGAAGGTCATATCTTGTAATCTATAAAGAATCAGAAAAAATGCAAAACATGAAAGGTTTAGCCCTTTGAATCTAGTTTCGAAAAAGATAAACCGTCCATCATTTGGACATATATACATAAAGTTACGATAGATTAAAGTTGACTGATACTGCTGTTGTTTTCCATGCAGTGTTCATGGCAGAAATTTTTGCTGCACAGGACCGACTTTGGAAGCTTATATCTCGTAATCTACAAGGAATTTGGAGATGATCCAAAAATCAAAGTTGTAGCCCTTCAAATCCTGTTTCTAGAAATATAAACCATTCCTCATTCGGACATTGTATAAGAAAGTTATGCTTATTTCCGTATCAGTAATAATTGCTATTTTTTTCTGGTGCACACCTTTAGCGACCAGATTTGGCCCTTTTAGCGACGGGTATTAATCTTTTAGCGACCAAATTGCAGAGACTTAAGGACCAAAAATGGTCATTTTCTTCATTTCGTTTTGGATTTTTGGAGCACGGTTCTTGGGCGATTTTTGAGGATTTCTTCATGGTTTTGACTGGGTAAGTGTTCTACATCCGAAAGTGACTATATTTCGTAAATCCATGGTCATATTCATCGTTTAATTCAAGTTTTGATGAAAGAAATTGAAATTTTTGTAAAGTCTTTCAAAAATGAAAATTTAAGATTTGGAGGTCGATTCGCTATCGGAATTTGGTAAATTTGGTATGGTTAAACTCGTATCGGAATAGGTGTTCAGATTTTGTAACTTTTGTCGGGTTCCGAGATGTGGGTCCCACGGGCGAATTTAAGTGCAAATTTCGGATTTTATTGGAAAAATTAGTATTTTCATATGGAATTTATTCCTATAAATTGTATTGACTTAATCGAATTAATTGTGACGTATTCGTTCCGATTTTGGGTAGATTCGATGCGCGTGGAGGCCAATTCGAGGGGCAAAGGCGTCGCGGGATAGGGATTTTGCCGGTTCGAGGTGAGTAGTGACTGTAAATGATGTTCTGAGGGTTTGAAACCCTGGATATTGCACATCTTAGTGCTATATTGAAGTGAGGCACACGCTCGATGATGAGCGTGGGGCCGTTTACTACTAGGAATTGTGACATGGTCCATCCCGATTGATGATTTTACTACGCAATTGATTGAAACTTACTTGTTACCATATTGTTTGGGGCTGATTGCCATATTTGGGCTTCGTGCCGGTTATTTGAACCCCTCAGGGGTAGTTATCACTGTTTCTTCACTGTTTGATTTATTACTTGAACTCATTCATGTTGTTTTCCCCTGTTTTTACAAAACAACTATTTTAACTCAGTTTTGAGATTTAAATGACATTTTAAATGATATAAATGGATCGGGTGGCACGTCGCCACGGGATTTGATATGAATGGATCGGGTGGCACGCTGCCACGGGATTTGATATGAATGGGTCGGGTGGCACGCCGCCACGGGATCGGGTGGCACGCCGCCACGAATATGATATAAATGGATCGGGTGGCACGCCGCCACGAGTTATGATATTGCGCTTGGGCCGTAAGGGGCCCCTCCCGGAGTTTGTACACTCACAGTGAGCGCTGGGTACCTAGTGTGTTGTGAATTATAGCCCGAGGGGCTGATACTGTGATGTGATGAGCCCGAGGAGCCGATGTTGTACCATGTGATATGCCCGAGGGGCTGATACTGTTTTAATGATATTGCCCGAGGGGCGTGGTTTTTAAAAGATACTGAGCCCGAGGGGCGGTTTTAAATGTTTTCTCTTACTTCACGTATTCTACTTGAAAGACTTACATGTTTCACCGGTTGAAAGGAGTTTCTACTTGAATTCTCACCGATTTACTGTTTTAATGATGTTTTATGGCTTCAATATGGATTGCCGTGTGCTTTGTGCGTGGTTTCTGCTTTCCGCCATTATTTATGATTATTACTCACTGAGTTGGAAGTACTTACATTACTCCCTAGACCATATGTGCAGATTCAGGCGTTAGTGATTTCGCTCCGAGGCATTGACTACGACTTTCAGAGCGGTGACTCAGAGACTACGAGGTAGCTGTTGGCGTCCGCAGCCCCGTATCTCTTTTACCTTATTGTTTCCACTTTCTCCAACTAATTGTGCCAGAGATATTGTAATAGAAATTTTGTTATTAGGATTTCATTAGTTGCTCATGACTTTGTGACACCCCGGTTTGGGCTGTAGTCGGGATGGTTCACTATGTTTTTCCGCAAATGACTGCTATTAATCTATGTTGTGTTGTTCTCTTGTTAAATTAACTGCTTAAAATGACTTATGGTCCGAATTGGCTTGCCTTGTCTTCACGAGAGGCGCCATCACGATCGGGTTTGGGATTTGGGCCGTGACAGCTTGGTATTAGAGCCTAGGTTACATAGGTGTCACGAGTCTTGAGGGGGTTTAGTAGAGTCTCGCAGATCGATACGGAGACGTCTGTATTTATCTTCGAGAGGCTGTAGAACCTTTTAGGAAAAACTTCATATTCTTGATATTCTTATCGTGTGGTTTGATTCTATTGAGGCTTATGTCTTTATTTCCTTCCTACTCAATCTTATGCGGCGCGAAGCGCTTGTTATCAATTGGGCGTCGAAGAGTTGTAGTGGTACTACAGACGTGGTGCTAGATGCATGTTCGGGCATGCTATTATCGTTATCTTGTGGAAGGATGTTCGTATGTACCAGCTTAATATCTTTATCTTCTATGGTTTAGAGACTGTGCATGAATTGCTACGATTTCTATGCGTTGTTGTCATACAATGTTGGTGAAATGGTAGAGTGCTTATATATGGAACGCGACAGTGAATGACTCGAAAGGAGGATTTCTCAGTGTATGATTTAGAGGTTCAGCATTTAATTCCAGCGAAGGAAAGGCAGTTGGACTATAGATGTCCATGTTTGGTTGAAGAAGTAACAAGACTGGATACTTTCAAGCATGATGGAATTTTCAATGTGATGCGGTGTCGTCGTCCTTGTTTGAACACATCATGGTTCGTTGGTGTTACGGACTTCTTGGATTTTGCCTTCGGGGCATGGTGCTGTGAAATGGTGACTAAGGGGTAGTTGTACCCAGTGCATCGTCATTAGAAGGTGTCGGTAAGGAATTTCACCGGTGGGTTATCTCCTATCGGCTCTACATTATGTGACGGTGGCTTAGAGCTAAGTGCGGGGAGCCCCACCGTTTACAATAGGATCGCGCGGTTGTCTGTTTGTGCGGTTACTAGTTATCGGTACGCTGGCGGATTATTTATGACTAGGAAAAAAAGGAAGTATTAGGGGTGACTCAGCAAAGAACTAGATGGGCGTGTGCTATTTTCGGCGTTATTGATGCGTGTTCAGGTTTTTGGGGAGACTCGGAGCTTATGTTTTATGGACGTGATGTACATGGAAAAGAGCGTAGTCGGTTGCTTCTTCGAGAGGTTGTCATGTGCTAGTAGAGCGTTGGAGTTGGTTATCTTCAAGACTAGGTCAGAGTGACTGACTCTCGATAGCGGTCCTAGTGGATTCAAGAATTAAATTGCAGTGCCTAAAGATTTCGGGTCCGATGTATGGTTAAGGATCGAGTCTTCACGGTGGATTGCGAACAAAACTTGGAATATTCTATGTTACCATCGGGTATACGGTGCAGTAATGGAAGAAAGGAAGAAATAGCTTCAGATGCGCAGAAGGTCTTGCAAAATGGGTGTACCAGTCTGAGATAATATTGAGCACATAAGGAGGGTATGAGATGGTTCATGAGTATTGAGACGATGTGGTCTCGCGATTCGGGTCACTCGAGGTGAGTGCGAATTGAGTTCGTTATGTTGTGAATGGAGCTATTATATTTCTAAGTCAGGTAAAGAGTAAAATTGAAAGAAGTTTGGTCAGTTAGTAATGGTTGAATCGGTGTGATGGTGGCAATGATCAGTTCCTTCGGTGTGTGAAGTTTTTCATGCAGTAGGTGGTTGTGCGTGCAGGTCCGATAGCCACCATGACTTGATTGATTTGGGAGATATTTGATTCGAATGGCCTTGTTGTGTGAATGGACTCCGGAAGAGTCATGATGGTTTAAACCACAACTTGAGGTTTGTATTTTCGGTGGTTATGGGAATTCAGTTGCATGTTGCCATGGTTCTTCTGAAATGAGTTGAGTGAAAGGGGTTCTAGCCAATGAAGTATTCATTCTACTAATAGTTCTGGGGTTATGAGAAATTCTTTTAATCTCACGTAACAGTATCATGTTTGGATCGGGTTGCACGGCGCAACAGTATCATGTGTGGATCGGGTTGCATGCTGCAACAGCATTATGTTGAGTACGGTCCCCTATACCTATTCCTGCGTATTTTGCTTCTCATCCTCTGAGAAGGGTTCGTAACATCTGTTTGACCATTTTATTCGTTACGCGGGATGGATAATTCTTTTCCAGAGTCGTTCCTCATTATGTGTCATGTTCAAATTGTAGCTTGTTGGCGCATTGATGGCGCCATATGAGAGCTGAGTCGGTGTTTGAGGCAGCTTATTGCATGAGCAGCTTGCACCGAGTGAGACGAGATTATTGGAGCTGAAATCTATGCAATCAGATTTATATAAGGCAAATTAAAAGGAAATATCGTTATTCAGTTCAGAATGAGGTAATGGTTCTTGACAGGATGAGAGACTCCATGAATTATTGATTCGGTAGGTGGCTACGAGCTTCTACACGTCTCTTTCGTCGTGGCAGTATTGCGAGATTTGGAACAGGATTTATATTCGTCATGCGATGTGTTGCCGGCACCAGATTCCTGAAATTCCAGTTATTGTGGTCGGAGGATGTTATTATGGGCAATCGACTTATATGGTGAATTTGTGAATTTGCACTCTACTACTGTGTTTATCCCTGTTGGGATATTTTGATAGTCTTAGCCGTGTATATCATTTTTGTTTTGTGCACTATTAAGGGCTACGAGTCCAAAAGTGACTTTCTGTTACTCACTACAGTGGATTTTGATGTAATTTTGGGATAACTAATTAGAGCATTATGAATTATATGCCCTACCGGTATGGGAGTTCATTATGTGCCGTGATTTCGATTAAAGGAAATTATTTTTAAAGGAGGAATGGATAGATTTCGGTTGGCACGAGTGCATTTTACTTGTGATTCAGAGTTGAGGACGGGATCCTCGCATTTTTAATATGATGTGAAAAGCTTAAATTGGGCTATGAGCCGCGGTGGAAGTTATATAAGGACAAGATCCTTGTGATGAAAAATTATGTGTTTTAAATTCTCCCTGTGTGGAATTAAATTGGTACTATAGTACTGATAGGGAGCCATGCCTGTTAGGCTTATTTGATAATTCTTCTATGTATTTATGTGCACATTTAGCCATATTCGTGCTGTAATTATTGAGTTTTACCCTACAAGGGGAGTGTCCAGGTGGCGTTAAATGTGACTCGTTAATTCGAGTAAATAATTATGAGGTCTTCATGCCTCGTGAATTGCTGTCAGAGTTGTGAATATTTGAAACGAGGTTTTGGTTAAACTGAGGTTAATTCACGATGCTGGAATTAATTATGAACAGCTATTATGACCAGAGACGTGGTTATGGGCATACATATGATGGGCGCATAAGCACGAGTTGCTACAACCGGTTGAGACTAACATGCCGTGTTGAATTAATTGGGCTGTGAGAAATTTGGCTTCGAAGTTTATAAATGTGGATAAAAGAAATAATCTTCAATGGAGAAGGCGTTGTCAGATCCATGTTAAATTTACGGTGATGTAGAATCGCCCGCAAGTGTGTGTAATAATACACATAGAAATTTAATGTCCTCGGAATAGTCCTTAGCACGATCGAGGACGAACATATGTTTAAGTGGGGGAAAATGTGACGACCCGGCCAGTTGTCTCATGAGTTACCGTTCCGTTTTCCCCATTTTCCGTCTCATTGTACTTCGTTATCAATGTTTTATGTGATCGAGTTGAGTAGTTTGCATTGGGAGTGAGTTTGGCAAGAAATGAGACACTTAGACTTTTTAAGAAGGTTTAAGCTGGAAAAGCCAGTCGGATGTTGACTTATGAGTTAGAGGGCTCAGATGTGAGTTCCGATGGTTCGGTTAGCTTCGGAAGGTGATTTATGACTTAGGAGTGTGATCGCAATTGGTTTTGGAGGTCCGGTGTAGAATTAGGTTTGAATTGGTGGAGTTAGTATTTTGGCAATTTCCGCTTGTTAGGCGAGATTTTGATCCGAGGGTCGGAATGGAATTCCGAGAGTTGCTATAGCTTTGTATGGTGATTTCAGACTTAGGCGTACGTCCCGATTTGAATTTGGAAGTCCGCAGGACAATTCAACGCATTTTGACGAATGTTGGAAAATGGAAGATTTTTGGAAAGTTTGACCGAGGAGTTGACTTTTTGATATCGGGGTCGGAATCCAGTTCTGAAAATCTTCATAGGTCCGTTATGTCATTTACGACTTGTGTGCAAAATTTGAGGTCAATCGGACTTGATTTGATAGGTTTTGGCATCGAATGTAGAAGTTGGAATTTATTAGTTTCATTAGGCTTGAATTGGGGTATGATTCGTGTTTTAACCATTGTTGGATGTGATTTAAGGCCTCGACTAAGTCCATAATATGTTTTAGGAATTGTTGATATATCCGAACGGGGTTCCGTATGGCTCGGGTGAGTTTTGGGTGGTTAAACGGACTATTTCATCTTTGGAAAAGATGAAATAAATTGCAGAAAAATTGCAGAAAAACTGGTGCGGGTAGTCCAGTTTGGAAGTTTATATCTTGTAATATATAAGGAATCATAAAAATTGCAAAACATCAAAGTTGTAGCCCTTTGAATCTAGTTTCCAAAAATATAAACCATACATCATTTGGACATATATGCAGAAAGTTACGATAGATTAAAGTTAGCTGGTACTGCTGTTGTTTTCCATGCAGTGTTCAAGGCTGAAATTTCTGCTGCACAGGACCGACTTTGGAAGCTTATGTCTCGTAATCTGCAAGGTATTTGGAGATGATAAAAAAATAAAAGTTGTAGCCCTTCGAATCTAGTTTGCAGAAACATAAACCATTCATCATTCGGACATCGTATAAGAAAGTTATGCTTATTTCCGTATCAGCAAAAATTGCTATTTTTTTCTGGTGCACACCTTTAGCGACCAGATTTGGCCCTTTTTGCGATGGGTATTAAACTTTTAGCGACCAGATTGCAGAAACATACGGACCAAAAATGGTCATTTTCTTCATTTCATTTTGGATTTTTGGAGCACGGTTCTTGGGCGATTTTTGAGGATTTCTTCATGGCTTCGACTGGGTAAGTGTTCTACATCAGAAAATGACTATACTTCACAAATCCATGGTCATATTCATCGTTTAATTCGAGTTTTGATGAAAGAAATTGGAATTTTTGTAAAATCTTCAAAAATTAAAATTTAAGATTTGGAGGTCGATTCGTTATCGGAATTTGGTAAATTTGGTATGGTTGAACTCGTATCAGAATGAGTGTTCAGATTTTGTAACTTTTGTCGGGTTCCGAGATGTGGGCCCCACGGGCGAATTTAAGTGAAAATTTCGGATTTTATTGGAAAAATTAGTATTTTCATATGGAATTTATTCCTATAAATTGTATTGACTTAATCGAATTAATTGTGACGTATTCGTTCCGATTTTGGGTAGATTCGACGCGCGTGGAGGCCAATTCGAGGGGCAAAGGCATCGCGGGCTAGCGACTTTGCCGGTTCCAGGTGAGTAGTGACAGTAAATGATGTTCTGAGGGTTTGAAACCCCGGATATTGCACATCGTAGTGCTATATTGAAGTGAGGCACACGCTTGATGATGAGCGTGGGGTCGTTTACTACTAGGGATTGTGAAATGGTCCATCCCGATTGATGATTTTACTACGCAGTTGATTAAAACTTACTTGTTACCATCATGTATGGGGCTGATTGCCATATTTGGGCTTCGTGCCGGTTATTTTAACCCTTCAGGGGTAGTTATCATTGTTTCCTCACTGTTTGATTTATTACATGAACTCATTCATGTTGTTTTCCCCTGTTTTTACAAAACAACCATTTTTACTCAGTTTTGAGTTTTAAATGACATTTTAAATGAAATAAATGGATCGGGTGGCACGCCGCCACGGTATTTGATATGAATGGATCGCGTGGCACGCTGCCACGGGATTTGATATAAATGGATCGGGTGGCACGCCGCCACGGAATTTGATATGAATGGATCAGGTGGCACGCCGCCACGGATATGATATAAATGGATCGGGTGGCACGCCGCCACGGGATCGGGTGGCACGCCGCCACGGGATCAGGTGGCACGCCGCCACGGGATCGGGTGGCACGCCGCTACGGGATCAGGTGGCACGCCGCCACGGATATGATATAAATGGATCAGGTGGCACGCCGCCACGAGTTATGATATTGCGCTTGGGCCGTGG
The DNA here is from genome assembly GCA_002018475.1 of Nicotiana obtusifolia. Taxonomy (NCBI): domain Eukaryota; kingdom Viridiplantae; phylum Streptophyta; class Magnoliopsida; order Solanales; family Solanaceae; genus Nicotiana; species Nicotiana obtusifolia. The sequence continues at coordinate 136,250 of MCJB01013880.1, read as the reverse complement.
GCCCCTCCCGGAGTCTGTACATCCCCAGTGAGCACAGGGTACCCAGCGTGATGTGAATTATAGCCCGAGGGGCTGATACTATGATGTGATGAGACCGAGGGGCCGATGTTGTACCATGTGATATGCCCGAGGGGCTGATACTGTTTTTATGATATTGCCTGAGGTGCGTGGTTTTTAAAAATACTGAGCCCGAGGGGCGGTTTTAAATGTTTTCTCTTACTTCACATCATCTACTTGAAAAACATACATGTTTCACTGGTTGAAAGGAGTTTCTACTTGAATTCTCACCGATTTACTGTTTTTATGATGTTTTATTGCTTGAATATGGATTTCCTTGTGCTTTGTGTGTGGTTTCTGCTTTCCGCCATTATTTATGATTATTACTCACTGAGTTGGAAGTACTCACATTACTCCCTTCACCATGTGTGCAGATTCAGGCGTTAGTGATTCCGCTCCGAGGCATTGACTACGACTGTCAGAGCGGTGACTCAGAGACTACGAGGTAGCTGTTGGCATCCGCAGCCCCGTATCTCTTTTATCTTGTTATTTCCACTTTCTCCAACTAATTGTGCCAGAGATATTGTAATAGAAATTTTGTTATTAGGTTTTCATTAGTTGCTCAAGACTTTGTGACACCCCGGTTTGGGCTGTAGTCGGGATGGTTCACTATGTTTTTTCGCAAATGACTGCTATTAAACTATGTTGTGTTGTTCTCTTGTTAAATTAACTGCTTAAAATGAGTTATGGTTTGAATTGGCTGGCCTTGTCTTCACGAGAGGTGCCATCACGACCGGGTTTGGGATTTGGGTCGTGACATTACTGAAGTATTAGATTATGCAATGGGTATATGAGGACAAAATTATTATATTTCTATAGCACTCAGACAAAACTTAGAAAAAATTATCTTAATATAATATTAAAAAAGATACAGATAAATAATTTTCTATGATCATTGCTCATCAATGACTGAAGCCTTCAAGAGACTGAATCAAAAGAACGCGATTTTGGTATAAGAAAAACCAAGACTTGTGGAGTAGGTGAAAGTATTAGAACACATACTCCAAGCAGTAAAGTTTGAGTGAGCATAATCCCAGACTCAATTTGTCTCTCAACAAATCTAGGAGGTAGGTAATCCATCACAATTGTGTTCTCCATCTCAAAGTAAAATGGATGAGAAGGGCGTGCATTCCCTAATGAACGCAATAAAATCTATGTATCGGATGGAGATAAAGCTAGTCTAGTTCAAACTGTCACGATCCAATTTCTCCTATGGGCTGTGATGGCGCCAAACGTTACTGCTAGGCAAACCAACAATGAACTGACCACATGATTGTTTCTTATAACATTTAATAAATAGTGGATATTTAATTTAGTGCATAAACAAGAAATAAAAATTTAATAAGATGAGAGATAAATAATTTTAAAGCAAATGAGACAAGTAATTATCAAAATAAAAATAAAAAACATCATGTGTCTACTAGCATAATTTTCAAGACCTTGTGTCACTTGTGTATGAGGTTCTAGTAAAATATACAAAACAAAACTACTACACTACTATCTGAAGTGAAATAGATAGAATGTAAAAGCAAAAGGAAGACTTCGGGTACTGCAGAACAGGCTCGAAAGGAAGCTCACCGCAAAGACTCGGGGAAATCAAGGATGCGCGTCGGACTGATAACCAGATGCACCTGCCTCAGATCCTGCACGACTAGTGCAGGAGTGTATCGTGTGTACATAAACAACATGTACCCAGTAAGTATCTAAGCTAGCCTCGAAGAAGTAGTAATGAAGGATCGACTTCGACACTTACTGTGGGCTAACAATAAATTACTAAAATTATAATTAAGTATGGGCTATATAAATACAACTGAACACTCAATAACAAGAAATAAATAAACAATTCATTCGCTAATAGTAAATCCCAAATTATCATTTAATAAATTAATCTCCCAAGCCAATGAACAATGTTAATTATAATTAGTCTCCAAGAATTACTATGCACGAATTATGGCGAGGTCGTACGGCTTGATCCAACATACAAATAAATAAAATGTGCACTGTAAAGGGTCGAACGGCATGAACCATAGATGCATCTATTCTACTGCTGAGGCGTTCGACTCGCTCCACCAGAAGAGAAAAATACTTTATAAATAATCGATTCAAAGATTATTAAGATGCTAAAATTCAAAGAAACACCAAATCTCATTAACGGTCAAATGACCCGTCCAAAACTCAAGTAAGTGAAATGCGACCTTTTACAATTCCTTTATCATGTTCCAATATGATTTAAGCACTTAATTATCAAGTATGGTGCAAACATCGCAAGTATAACATGATTTGGGTCCTAAACTACCCAGACATAGGCATAATTAGAAGCTACGTACGGACTCTTGTCGCCTCGTGCGTACGTAGCCCCCACAAATAAAAGCACATATTAATTCTATTCACCTATGGGTTAATTCCCTCTTACAAGGTTAGAAAGGAGACTAACTCGTCTCAAAGATTACTTTTGGGTCTACAAATGTGCTTTAAACCCTCAACTCGATGCCAACCGTTTCGAAGCTAGTCAAATATTATATAAAATATTTAATACATGTTCAAAAATCATATCCTAACTATTAAGTTGATAACCCAACCCCAATTGAAGGATTCCTAAGTTATACCCCCTGGGCTCACGTGCCCGGATTTCGAAAATGTTTGGAGAAAGTCGTTACCCAAAATCTCACAAACTCAAATATATGATTTTCACTAAATTCCATAACTATTTTCGTGGTTAAATCCCATTTTTATCAAAACCTAGATTTTTCATCTAAACCCATGATTTCCACAAATTTACATGTTGAGATCTACCGGTAACCTATGTATTAAACTCACATTAGGTAGAAATTACTTACCTTCAAAATCTAGGTTGAAATTCCCTCATTAAAACTCCAAAGTCAACCAAGAGTTCAATAAATGAACCCAAAATGGGCTTAAGTCCCAATTTTAAAACACACTGCCCAGCTTCCCTCTTCTTCACGAACGCGGAAGAGGCCTCATGTTCGAGAAGGCAAATAGCCCTAGCCTAGAAAGCTTGGCCTGCGCGAACACGACCAGGGACTCGCGAACATGGAGGCTTACCAGCCCTAGCCTACCCGAACGTGAGGGCACCTTCGCGAACGCGAAGCCCAAATGGTGTCACCCCCACCCAGCTCCCCTTACTCTTCGCGAACGCGTAAACCCTCCTGCAAGAGCAAAGCACAAAGTTTCCCCCAGCCAAATTCCTTCATCGCGAATGCGTGAGTCCTTCCTCTTTCGCAAAGAAGGAAACCATAACTGGAATTTCTAGTTTTTCCAACATTTCTCCCGGGGGTCCGAAACCCACCCGAGCCACTCGGGGCCTTGTCCAAATGCACCAAAATGTGTATAAACATAATACGGACCTGGTCAAACTCTCGAAACGCGTAAAACAACAACTGAACTAAGATCCTCACCCTAAAATCGAATTGAATCAAAATGTGAACATCAAGTTTCCAAATCGCTCTGAACGCACCGAATCATACTTAGACTACTCGGAATGACACTAAATTTTGCGTGCAAGTCTTAAATCTCTATACGGAACTATTCCAAGGCTCCAAATCCCAATTGGACGTAACACTAAATCCTACTTCAAATCAAATTTAATGAACTTTAAAACATTCAAAGAGCCAACTTTCACTAATAGGCGACGAAACGCTCCCGGGTCATCCAAAAACTCGATCCGAACATAAGCCCAAGTCCGAAATCATCACACGAACCTATTGGAACCATCAAATCCTAATTCCGAGGTCGTTTGCTCAAAATGTTGACCAAAGTCAAACTTAGCCCTTTTAGCCAACCTTAAGGAACCAAATTTTCGATCT
>MCJB01013880.1:95690-130579 GCA_002018475.1 Nicotiana obtusifolia | reverse complement strand
TGGGTGGTTCGAAGTGGGTGAAACTGAATTATATGGCCCAGATTTGGTTCACCAAGCAAATGAAAAAGTAAGAATAATACAGGGATGATTGAAGACTGCACAAAGCAGGCAAAAGTCCTATTCCGACGTTCGGCGTCGTGATTTAGAATTTTAGGATGGTGACTGGGTGTTCCTGAAATTCTCGCCAATGAAAGGAGTCATGCGTTTCGGGAAAAAGGGTAAATTGAGCCCCAGATACATTGGTCCTTATCAAGTCCTCCACCGAATTGGAAAAGCTGCCTACAAGTTGCAGCTGCCATCCGAAATGGATTTTGTCCATCCGGTATTCCATGTGTCCATGTTAAGGAAGTGTATCGGAGACCCTTCCCGGGTCGTCCCTATCCAAGACATCCAAATCACCGAGGACCTAACATACGAGGAAATGCCAGTGGCCATATTGGACCGGCAGGTCCGCAGGCTAAGAACGAAAGATGTGGCTTCGGTAAAGGTGTTGTGGAGAAATAAGAATGTAGAGGAAATGACATAGGAAGCCGAGGAAGAGATGAGAGCTAAATACCCATATCTGTTCCCAGAGGTAGATGGCAATGGTGACGCCAAGGAGGCGCAGAACGCATCGGAGGACGAAACGTTTTCCTGAGGTAAATCGAAAGCTCATAATTATCTTTCATTAAATGCTAGGATTGTGGCGTCCGAACGAAGCCTTTGAAAGCTAAGACCCCGACCCCTGTAATATTATCATTCCTATATCCATACATTCGGGGACGAATGTTCCTAAGGGGGGGAGAATGTTACAACCCGTAAAAATACGTTCATTTAATTATGCTAAAGGGGTAGTTACGTAAAAAGAACCAAGAACCCGGAAAATGGTCTAAAAATTTCAAAGGAATCAAAAGTAGCAAAATGCGGTCAAAATGCGGACCGCAGAAGACAAATACGACCGCAGAATTGACAGGTTCCATCGCAGAGTGGAACAGAACCCTGGGCTGGGGGATTGTCAAAAATGCGACCCAAAATGCGATCGCATTTGGTGAATGCGATCGCAGAATGAACATCCCCCATCGCAGAGTGAGGCAGAACACTGGGCTGAACTGATGTCCGAAATGCGACCAGAATGCGATCGCACTTTGAAAATGCGAACCGCATTTCTGGCCCTTCTGCATCGTATAGTGCGACAGATTTTCTAGGGCAGAATCTGCGACCAAAATGCGGACCGCATACCCTGTCTGCGGTGGGTATGCGATCGCATTTTGGACATTTTCAGGTCCGTGGCTTTTTACCCCTAGACCTATATAAGGGACCCCAAACCCGTCCCTTCCTCATTTTTCTGATTCCCACCAAGAGTGAAAAGCCCCCAAAGACTTCTCTCAAGCCATAGCATCAAAAGCCACCAAATTCCCTTCTTCCAAATCTTCGGTTGAAGGTTAATGGAAGTAAACAAAGGAATTGAAGAACATAGAGGGTCAATAGCTGAATCCCTGCTCGTTCTACAAACCCCATTTGTGGACAAAGACCTAGAAATTGAAGGAATCAAGGAAGGAGGCTGAATAATTCGCATGCAAGGTAAGTTACTACTCCCTTTCATGCGGTTTTCCCCCAAACATTCATGGTAGGTGGGCTATGTGCGTATGGGAACTTAAAACAGAAATAGGAGCTGCAGAGTCAAATAAATTAAGTTAAACAACAATGAATCATGAACATAGTGGGTTGTAAATAGGTTGCATGTGCTGTACATACCATTAATGAAGTTTAGGGGAAGAAGGAGTGTAGAGAATCACTACATGAAATTTGGGAATTTTGGTTGATAATGGCTATCAAGCGTAGTAAGTAACCGTTAAGCTATTCCTAAATTGTAGATTAAAGAATTGTGACGAATTGCGTAGCCAAGAGCCGATGCAATAAGCACCAGGTATGTAAGACTATACCGTTCTTTCTTTTGCACGATTCCTATTGAGTACAATGCTACAAATGAGCCCCAAAGATTACTCTACTCTTAGAAGCTAGTATTGCGTATGTTGTTCTCCCCTTCATGAAAAGATTATCTTTGCTTCGTAGTAATAATGTTGATGGAAGTCTTCGAGTCCTATAATTATGTCGATAAAGAAAAAGATATTCGTAAGTACATGAGGAAGAAGGGGTAATAAGTATAACAAGTGAGGACATAAGTCGTGAGTAAGCTTGCTATGTGTTGCGTGTATATGTGTGTGTATGTATGATTGAATTTGTATGACCATGCCTAATGAAGAAATGATTAAATGATTCTAGCATGCAATAGTTGTTCATACACCGAGTCCTTCTATAGGTCGGCCGGGTAGGCACCTAATGTGCAACTATATATATATGTGTATATGTTTTATTACACTGAGCCGAGCTAAAGCCGGACGGGCAGTTATACACCGAGCCGTTCTGTAAGCCGGCCGGGCAGGCACCTATTGTGCATTTATATTAACACCAGGCCGAACTAAGATTCGGATGGGCAGTCACCACTGATCAGCTGGGAAGTTAACGATAAAGCCCATAGAGGCATGTTTATTGATTATGATCCTGCATGAGTGTATGTAATGTAATTGTTTAAAGTAATGACTATGTGATTTTACATGGTACGTTCATGAAATTGGCTACGGTATCATTAAAAGAATATAAAAATGACAAGCCTACAGTGGCGCAGGAAGTGGTCGAAGGTAATGATTATGTAATGCATCCGGTAATGTGAACGTATATGAAACTGGCAAACCTTGTAAAGGCGGAAATGTATCTCAATCTCTGTAATGAGGGAAATAGGCCCTATAAGGATAATGTTATGGTTAGCTTTAGCTGCTTCAGAGGCAATTCTATCGCTATGAGCTGTCTGTTCCTATCATAATGCTTATATCACTGCTGTCATGTTGTATTCCTGTCTTACTTACTCAGTACAATTTCCGTACTGACGTCCTTTACTTTGTGGACGCTGCATATCGTGCTGCAGGTCCTAATAGATTGGCAGACGGAGTTCCCCCACCGCAGTAGGTCACCAGTTCAGCAGGCATAGCAAGATTCATCTTTCGGACTTGCTATAATTTTGGGTATGCATTTTGTATAGATATTTTGGACATGTCGGGGCCCTGTTCCGACTTAGGATGTTTTATGTCTATTCTTGTAGAGGCTCATTAGACAATGTTGGTAGTGTGTGGGTAAAGTGTTGGTGTTGTATGTTGTAGACTATGTCCAAAACAGGATAAAGTGTTAGCCCGGTCGCGGCCCCCTAGGTTGGGTCGTGACATTTGGCTTCGATTTTGTAACTGAGCTATCGCTGCCTGTTCGGCTTGCAACATTTCAAAGATCATCCGGAGGCTGATCCCGTTCCTTTCGAGGTTTTGGGGATTTTGGGCCACTGATCAAACTCCCCTATGAATGCTATTTGAGGGGTCAGTAAGCTGATCTGCATCGACCGCCACATGTGAATTAGCATCGGTTGGAATTTCGTCACTGGGCGTTATGTTATTATTTTCGCCTTGATGATCGAACTCATTATCAATGTGCAGAGGTGCCAATTGTGAGTTTGACATTTCTGTATTATAACCTGGAATCAAAGACACTTCAAAGAGCAAGTGTGAAACAATGTGTGTGACAGAAAGTTGTATCAAATATCCACTATTATCCTTAGCCCCACGGTGGGCGCCAAACTGTTTACCCTAAATTTCGGATAAAAATTAAATTTATACGTGGTTTAAGGATACGTGGTCTAATTTGATACAAATGACGTGTCATTGGTTGATCCTTCTTGGGCAGGGATTGATTATAGTAGAAATTGGAACAAGTTAATGAATAATAAATTCAAGAGAAAAATATGCCACTGTTTCTTTTATTGATTATTGGAGAAGTTTTCCTACAAATAATCAAACCCTCCCTTTATATAGTAGGGGGGTCGTACATTTGATGCAACTCCATACAAGGTAAAAAATCTCCTGATTTGCTAATTAAGCAGTCCTATTGATTTGTTCCGAGATTCCCGCCGCGATGTTTGTCTCATTACGGATATTCTGGCTTTCCGTCATTTAGGTTTGGTGATCTTCCCTCAAGCATTTTCGGAGCCAAGATGTTGCAAAAGAGTGACAAAAAGGCATGAGCTATCTTCAATTTTGCTTTGACCTTGAGAAAAGCTAAAGCCAAGTTGAAGATAGCTGTCAAAAAATATCTTATGTCTGAACATCAGTGATACTTGTGCTGTTTGCTGGGCAGTTTTCCAGTTGCTGCTATTGAAACTGGATATGGTGTGTGCTATAGGATAAGGCTGATGTTGATGATTGTTTGATTCTCTGCATCTGAGGGGAAGTACTGCTTGTTCTTGTGGCTGGACACTCAGGTGTAAGGTCAGTGTGTTTTGATGTGGTCTGCTCTGATTGTTGTTGTTCCTGGATGAGTGTTTCTTCTGCTAGTATTCTATTAACTCTGTTTCTGTGTCTTGAAACTGTTGCTGCTTTGCTTTATGCCTGTGTAAATCTTTGTTCCTGTGTTGCTTTATGTTAATTGGACTTTTGTGGATTGTGAGGGCTGGAGTTTGTGTTTCTGTTACTTGAAGCTGCTGCTAAATTGAATTATGTCTGTGTTTATCCTTTCTCCTATGCTGCTTTGTGTTGATTGGATGTCTATGGAATATGAGTGCTGTGGAGATCCATGATGATTATTGTAGTTGCAACAGAATGAGCACTAAAAGTGTTAATACCACACATTGCGATTGCAGCAATAATATGGACCAATCTGTGTGGAGATGTGTATTATGATCAGTGGTGACATTGATGATGATATACTTCTTCTTAGACATTTATATTTTATCTATTCAAGTTTTTTTTTTTTTTAATTTAGTTTAGTTAGTATTTTTTTTATTTATTATAACATGGCATCTTGGAAAAAAAATGTTCGAATGATGGTTATTCTTATTTTGATAATCCTTGTCCATATTGTGGAGGACTCCACTGGTGGAAAAATTGTCAGAATGTTCCCGGGATCGAGTTGTGCGCACAATCTTAATACTTAGAGGAATATTCGTTATATGTGTGGTGGTCAAGATGGTCAAGGGGTATCTGTTCTAATTCTTTTCATCCTTCTTTGAGCCCTTATTATGATCTCTCTAACAGTGTTTGTGAGTTTGATAGGGGTAATGCAGTGCAGGATATTGAACGCGATGCATATATTAGGGATATTTTGAGGCAAGAATCAAAGCAACAGAATGAACTCAAAAAAAATATGAAAAGAATGAGGGCAGCAATCACAAGAATGAAGGCCAATATAGAAGAATTGAATGAAGAGAGTGAGTTCCACCAAAACAAAAATTTTGAGAAATTTTGAGCCAAAACATGGCTAGTGGAACAAGATGAAAGATTAGAAAAATATGAGGCTCAACGTGAGGAAATTACAAATGAGATGAGATACTTTATAGAAGGAGGAGCTGAATTGGGACAAGAGATTGATAAAGTTGGCATTGCTATTCACGACTTAGAGGCTCAATTGAATGCAAAGGTTGATGCGTCTAACGCCCAAAAAAATATTAATGAGTTGTGTGAAGCTGAAAAGAAGCATATACGTCAAATTGAGGAGCTAAAAATGGGGAGCCAATCATTCGAGCATATTTTTGTTGATGATGCCTATGTTGAGAAAAGTACACTAGAGCCATGTGAGGAAACAAATAATGTTATATTTGAAGACTTTTGTGCATGTAAATATAAGGATGTAAAGAGTAATACAATTCGATAGTTAGGGCATATTGGTCCTCATTCCATATATTTTATAACATTGTGTTTGGATGATGACATGGAAATCGAGTCATCTGAGCCTTTGGAGGAGCCAATGGACGAGAAACGGGGTGCTTACATTCTTGAATTCATCGTGCCAGAGAGACAGAATTACATACCTCATCCGAAGGCCAAGAAGTGTAGAATGCGATATTGGTTGCTTGGCCCAATTAAATTTATATCACCACACTGGTAGCATAACAAAAAGCTTGAAACCAAAGTAGGGGCTCAATTCATAAGTTCGAGATGGAGGCAAAAAGTGGTTCATGTCGTGCCGCGACGTTAAAATAGGCGCTGGTTGGGAGGCAACCATCTTTACTGCTTTCTTTTATTTTTATTTATTTTATTTTTCTATCTTTATAGTGTTGTTTTAGTTTTGTAGGATTATGAGCATAGAAGAAAAGCCACTGGAAGTGTGCAAATGCGAGCCAAATGGTTGGAACTAGTGTGAGGTACCCGCACAAAGGACCATCCGTGGGAGAAGTCTGAGTACCCCGTGAGCTGTTATTGCTTCGGCCTTTGGTTTTTTAGGGAGCTTCTGGTCCACCCTAGTTATTTTTGCTTTTAGTTGTGCATTGAGGACACAACACTCTTTTAACTGTAAGGTGGGAGAATTCCTTTGGATAATTAGCTTTTTTTTGTAATAATGTAATACTATAGTAGTAGTTTTAGTAGCTTAATTTTTTTTAAATGTGAAAAAATAAAAAATAAAAAATAATTATTTTAAAAAATTTGGACTTTTCCCGACGACAGATCTCCTAGATAATTTTATTGAGGGATTAAGGTCTAACAAAAAAAATTACAAAAAAATTTGAAAACAAAAAAATATAAAAATGTATCTTTTAGTTTTTCTTAGGTAGTAATAATCCCCCATGGTGTTTATTTGTGCCTCGATTCTTTTCCATGGGATGTAGTTTGAACCAGGTAGTTTTTTTCTTTTAGAGTTGATTAGGAATTTAGGAATAAAAGGAGGAAGAATGATGAACCTAGGTGCCCTTGAATTATTTGATTGTAGCATATTTACGCTTTGGCATGTGTAGTATCTTCTTCTATGTCTTGAAATTGTCTATGATGCCTGTATAGACTAGATAGTATGTTATTGACGCCTATGTCTCATTCACTTGACTTATGTTCACTTTGTGCTTAATGATTAATATCTCGTGGCTCCGTGAATACTTGCATTTGTTGAGAGTCAGAATAGGACCGTCCTTAGTAAGTTGTGTGTCATGTGTAGTGAGGTTTTTATGTGGTCCATGTATTGTACTTGTGTTTAGAACTTGCCCGGTATGTGAGTTGAAGTAAAATTTTAGGTGATGCTCGATTTAAAAATTGATTTTAGGCTTTCTTTGATCTTTTTGAGCTTAGTGCTTACCATAAAAAAATTATCCATAGTTAACCCCTTTGATCCTATAGATTTTATTTGGCACCCACATTACAAGCCTATACCCTTTTTTTTCTTAATTAACATTGTTTTGATCCTTTTACCTCTTAAAGCACTTTAATTGTGAAATGAGTTCTAGAAGAAGTAAGAAGGAAATTTGGGGGGCTTTTGAGTGGAACCAATGAAAAGAAGAAATGTGCACTTGCGTTGTAAAAGAATACACAACTAATGGAAATTGTAGAAGAAAAGAAAATTGTTATTGAAAAGAAAAAAAAAAAACTATGTAGTACATAAATTGACATCTTGTCCTTGCTAGTGGATATGAATTAAGATGGTGCTTTAAGAAAGAGGGAATATTATTGGGGGTATTTTTATTTGTGAACTGAAGAATTTGTGCTTAAAGTTAATTTTGTGATGTATTAAAGTGCTTAGGAGGGTGAGCCACTATTCTTAAATATATCCTACCCGTCCCTTGGCCCACATTACAGCCATGAAAAAGTCCTAATTGATATTAGATCTAGCGAGCATACATTAGTAGAGGTTTACATTATGGGCAAGCCTATGGTACCAATTGCATGCATGTAACCTCTTTTGTGAGAGTGAGCGATTTTTTTTTAATATATGTAAGTCCTTAAAATATATTTGATCATGCGATTTGAATGTTTGGATTCAACTTACTCTCTTGTTCTTGTAGCGAGGGCACATGGTTTCATCGAGGATAGGTAACGTTCTTAGACTTCTTTACAGTGTTGGGTATTCAAGCCATGATTGCATTATGACATTGAGTCGGTTTTGGGGCTAGGAGTGTAATGAGCATGTTGCTTTTGTTTTGAATGTTTTTGAAGTATAGCATAAGTTATGGAAAGTATGTGTCGAATGCATATGCTCTAGCTTAATTTTTGCTATCAACCATGGTCATAAGTTATAGTGTGCTTCAAATGGTAGCAACTTAATTTTGTTTCATCTATTATAATTGTGTGGTTTGTTCTAGAACGAACAAAGGTTTAAGTGTGGGGTGGTGATGTTGGACATATTTTCATATATTTTTTTAATATATAGTTTTTTATTAATCAAAGCAAAATACAGTAATTGAGGGGGACATAAACCTTACCTCACAAAAGAAAATGCATGTATTCTTAGTCATCCTAAAGTGATAACTAATTGTACCTAAGTAGTGGTGAGAAGTTAGACCTATGGTGATGTGACAATTGTCTAATTTGTAGTGATAGACAATCGTATCTACAAAAATAGAGTGAAATTATTCTAGGTCAACTATACAAAAATATACTCTTATTCCTAGTTTTACTGAGTAGATGAAGGCTATGGTCCCTTCAATATACATCTGACATCTATCATAGGTGTCCAGAGTTCCCAAAAAAAGTGATAAAAAAAATAAGCTATCTTGAAATTTGCTTTGCCCTTGTGGGTAAGGAAAGCCCAATTGAAGATGACTATTAGGACATTCCATGTGTCTGGACAGTGGTATTGTTTGTATCTTGAATTCTTGACAGCTAAATATTGTGTTTCTTCCATCTTCCTGTTAAGCTGGCTGCTTGTGATTGTCGAGGCTGCGTTGCTGCTAATGGATGAGTTATTTTTGTGTGCTGAGTGCTGCTGTTGATTCTGAGGTAGGGGTATTGAGCTGAGTGTTGGGACTGCTGCTGTCGAGTATGTGTGTGTATCATGTTTCTTCTGTTGAGTTGTCTGTCTAGTTTGCTGCTTCCGAGAGGTTGTGTGCTTTGTGCTTGTAATTATGAGACCAATTGTGAGATCAATGTGTTCTGTTGATTTGGCTTTCTATGGTGTATGTGTTGGCTGGCAGTTTTGTCTTCTTTGGAGGCAGCAGTTAAGTGTCTGACTAGCTTTTTGTGGTTGTGAAGTTGATGCCTCTTGATGGTTCTGTGTGTGTGCTGCTTCTGCTGGTCATCTGGTATTTGTGTTTGTGTGGCTTGTGACTTCTGCTGGTATGATGGGTGCCTGTTTCTGTAGCTGCTTCTGTGAAGTTGCGTGTTGATTGGATTGTGTTTGTGAGGTTGTTGCATTTTGATTGACCTGTGATCGAGGGTATGGGATAAGGTCCTTGATGATTGCTGTAGTTGCAGTAGGATGAGCACTAACAGTACTAATACCACACATTGCAAAAGCAGCAATGATCTAGACCTATCCAAGCTGCCTGAAGAGTTTGCAAGTTTGCTGGCTTCAAAAGTAACATTGGTGATTACATCTTCTTTTCTGGTCCTTTGATTCTGAGAAGTGAGACTGTTGCTACTTTGAATGTGTCTCTCCTGCTGCTGGTGTGACTGTTAGACTGTGTGTTGTATATGCTGCCCTGAGCATCTGTCTTTTTTTTATTTGGCAGTGATGTGTGTTGATTTACCTGAGTTGACATTGAGCTGGCTAACTGATTTGATATTATGATGAGGTTGCACAGTGTGATTGGGGTTCAGTATGATTGCCAAAGTAGCAATGGAATGAGCATGAGAAATGCTAATACCACACATTGCTTCTTCAACAGTAAACTGAACCAGGCAGTGTATCATTGCTGTGAGTGACTGTTCCAGATGAGTTGATGATATGGCTGTTGCTACTTATGGAGGGAGATAGGCATGTGTTGGTTGATTCTTGCTATAGTATTGTAAGTCCAGAATGGGGGGCAGATGGTGAAGGTATTAATGTGTATGGTTTCATGATTATGTGTCTGTGTCCTTTGTTCTTGGTGGCTTCCAGATTTTGGTGTGTTTGAGTATTGGAAGGAGTGTGCAGTTGCTTGTAGTTGTAGGCTTGAAATTCTTGAGGATAGAAAGGTATGCAGTTGATGTCTTTTTGGAGAGTTAAATGTTTGAAGCTTTGTTGGTGGCTGCCTATTTAGTCTGTTTCTTGTGTAGTGCTGCTCCATGCCAGCACATCTGTCAAGGGTTGTTGAGGAGATCCTAGTTGATTGCTGCATCTGTAACTGGTGCTGCAGTTGCAGCAATAGGCTAGACCTGTTCTTCTTACCTGCATAAAACAACAAACAAGGTATTTAGTTGCTACGTTCACTCTTATGTAAGGGAATTGCATTTTGTCTTCATTCACAATCTTCCTGCCTTGTGAATCTAGCTGCCATAAATCATGACATTCAAGTTCCGAGACTCAAGGGCATAATTTGCTAGATGGTCAGCTAGTTTGTTTCCTTCCCTGTATATGTGTGACACCTTGAATGTGAAGTCTTCTTTCAGTTGCATTATCTACTCCATTTGATCAGTTATACACCAAGGTGGCTTCCAGTACCATTGATTATGTTTTTGAGGAGCATGGAGTCTGTTTGGAGCCATATGTGTGTGTAGTTGTGGGATTTGCAGTGCTTCAGGGCCTCCACAATAGCTACTGCTTCTGCTGCGGTGTTTGTTCCTTCTGTGATTTCTTTTCCTAGTGCATATCTCAAATCTCCAGCTTCATTCCTTATACAAAAGCCAATTGCACTCCTTCCTGGGTTTCCTTTAGATGCTCCATCTGTATTGAATTTAAGCCAGCCTTCCTTGGTAGTTCCCAGACAATTTTGTTAAACTTCAATCTTGGAGTGTAGTTTTCCATCATGTGTAGTAGATCCTGCCATTTGTGAGGTACATTAATTCCTAGCTTTCTGAACTGAACTAAAGCCTGTAGTGTTGTGGAAACCTGATATATAACTCTGCTCACAGACACTGTTTCTCCATATTTGTAACTGTTCCTTCTTTTCCATAATTTCCACACAATGTAAGAGGGGACAGCGTGCAACACTAGCTTGAGTCTAGGGACTGTTTGTGTAGTCCAGCATTTGGTGATTGCTTGGTGAAAAGTTAAATCTTCATGTGCTATTCCTGCTCTTTATAGGAAGTATTTCCAGACTCTGGCTGCTACACTGGATGTATAGAATAAGTGGACCAGTGTTTCCTCCCTTGGTTCTGCACAGCACCAGCATTTCGATGGCATGTGATACCCAAGTCCTTTCATGACGACATCTAGAGGCAGTTTAGCTTTCTAGACCTTCCACAGGAAGAAGCCAACTTAAATGGTAGTCCTTGCACCCATATCATTTTGCAAGCCATTTTAAGTTCATCCCTCCTTCTGAGATAGTCCCAAGCAAATTTGACAGTGAAGTGGCCTTCGGTTTCTAGCATCCAGTATGGAACATCTAAGGTATTCTCCCTATCTGGAGGTCTTACAGTTTCCATTATGTGTGTTGCAATATCTTCAGGTAAGATCTCAAGAAGTTTGTCCCTATTCCATGTCCCTTCTTCCGGAACATCATACACGTTGTGTATAGATTCATCTATTTCAAAATCAATTGGCACAACAAAGTACAGTGCTCCCAAACCAGTCCAGTTGTCAAACCAGAACAATGGGGATCCCATTTTTGGATGCCAGGTAATTTGGTGTTCTATGATGTCTCTGCATTCCAGCATCTTCCTCCAAGTATGTGATCCTTTTTTCCATGGTACTATTACTGCATTCAGCTTCTTGCAATATTTCTGACACATAAAGGCAGACCAGAGGCTTGGCTTAGTTAAGAAGTTCCACCACAGTTTGCAGAACAGAGCTTTAGATACATCATGTATTGATCTGAAGCCTGTTCCACCTTCATCAAAGGGCATACATAAAGAATTCCATGATGACCAATGTCTACTACTTCCTCCAACCGTGCTGCTCCAGAAGAATTGTGCAAATAGCTTGTGTAGTTTGTTGATGACATAGATGGGTGGGCTGACAGCAGATAGCAAATGTATTGGCATGCTTTGAAGTATATGTGAGATCAACACTGCGCTTCCTCCTATTGAAAGTAGTTTTCCTTTCTAGGACTGCAACTTATCAAGTATCTTGTTGATCAATCCTTGATAGTATTCCAACTTCCTTCTAGAGTAGAAGATGGGACATTCGAGGTATGTAAAAGGGAAGTCATGCCTTCCCATGCCAGTGATCCTTTCCACCTTTGTAACTACTTCTTGGTTGGGAGAATGATGCATATATCTTGTAGATTTGGCTTTGTTTACCAGCTGCCCAGATGCAGTCTCATATGCATACAAAACTTCCATTATCAATTGTAATGAAGTGGCATCAGAAGAGGAGAATATAATTGTATCATCTGCATATGATAGGTGGTTTATTTTTGGACTCCATTTAGGAAGTCCAAAACCACAGAAGTATAAGTTTAGGTGCAGAGCATTCAAACCTCTAGATAAAGCTTCAACAGCAAGAATGAAAAGAGTGGGTGATAATGGATCACCTTGTTTGACCCCTCTTGAAGATTTGAAGAAGCCAAGTGTCTGTCCATTTATGAGCACTGAATACCAATTGTTTCCAATAATATCATACACTATTCCAATGAATGTCTCAGAGAATCCCATTTTCCTTAATGTGTTTGTCAGGAATAGCCATGATAATCTGTCAAAAGCTTTTGTCTTATCCAGCTTGATTACAACATTTGGCCCAGCTTTTGTTCTTAGTCGAATGTCTGTGATGATTTCTTGTGTTAAAAGCACATTTTCAGCTATGGTTCTCTCGTTTATGAAACTTGCTTGCTCTTGTGAGATCAAAACAGGCAATAGCTGCACCAGCCTTTCATGTATTACTCTTGAGAAAATTTTGTTAATGAAGTTTCTTAAGCTTATGGGCCTCATGTCAGAGAATGTTACCACCTCTTTTTTTTTGGAGAAGTACCAAATTTGTATGTGTCACACATTTTGGTAACTGCCTCCCTGAGAAAAGTGCCTTAACCATGTCAAGAATGTCTTCTCCAATGATCTCCCAGCATGAGTGATAGAAAGCACCTGTGAATCCATATGGTCCTCCTGCACTGTCTCCATTTAAACAGAAAACAACGTGCTTGACTTCTTCTAGTGTGGGTTGTTTGATCAGTTCTGTATTCTGCTCCATGTTTATCAAAGGAGGAATGTTATCAAGTATGCTGAAATCAATTGGAGTTGCATTTTCTCTGTTCTTTATAAAAATTGATAGCTTCTTCTGCAATTTATTCCTCTTCTTCAATCCAGCTGCCAGAGCTATTCTGAATCCTCCTCAGTTTCAGTCTTTTTCTTCGACCATTTACTTGGGCATGAAAGAGCTTGGTGTGTCTGTCTCCATCCTTGAACCATGGCATACCTGCCTTTTATTTCCAGAATTCTTCCTCAATTGCTAGGTGTCTAATAAGCTGTGCTTGTACCCTTTGCAATCTTTCCCTGTTCTGATGTGTTGGCCTTTATTCGAACTGTTTTTCATGGACAAGAACCACTTCTTCCATGCTCGCAATATTTTGAAATATGTCTCCATATGTTTCTTTACTCCAGGAAGACAATGCCTTTTCAAGTTTCTTGAGTTTGTGATTGAAAATGATGAAAGGGTTGGTCAGCATGGAAATCTGCTTGCCAATTCTCTCTCACTACTGCTTTAAAGGTGTCATGTTTAATCCAGAAGTTGAGAAATTTAAAAGGCTTCTTGATTAGCATTGCTTCAATGTCACATTTTAACAAGAAAAGGCTGGATCCGAGCCTATCTTAGATAGATGAGTGACCTCCAGCCTTGGGAAGGTTTGCTGGAATTTCATGTTAGCTAGGCATCTATCTAATCTTTTAAAGATACAATCTTCCTCTGCTCTACCATTCTACCATGTGAAGATGCTACCCTTGAAACCTAGATCAGCAAGGTTGCAAGTGTTGATGCAGTATCTGAAATCATCTACTTCATTAAGGGGTACTGGTAAGCCTCCAAATTTTTCTTCTTCATCCCATATCACATTGAAATCTTCCCCTACCATCCATGGGGATGTCATGTCTTGAACCATGGCATACAAAGAGTCCCACAGTTCTATTCTCTCTATTGCAGTACACTCAGCATATACTAGTTTGAGGATAAACTCCACATGTGTTTCTGTATGAAACAGCCTCAAAGTTAGTTGTTGTACCATGTCATACAGAATTGTGATTTCATATATATCATCTATGAAGGCCCAGATTTTGTTTGAAACATTGACCACAGCTTGAGAAAAGCCAATCTTCCTTCTGTATTTGTCCATCTTTTTTGCTTGCTTCTTTGGTTCTAAAATGCCAATGAATTCAAAGTGATGTTTTTTGTGCAGTTTGATGAGCCTCTCAAAGGCTTGCATTGTATTCACTGACCTAATATTCCATATGATTGCATCCATTATAGATTGTTGGAGTGAGTTAGAGTTCTTCTTGTGTGAACACATGTTGCAGAGGTATTGTTGTAGTTTTTGTTTTGCTTCTTTTTGCCTTTGGTTGCTGATTTCACCTTAGCTATCTGTGTTGGAGAGAGATCCCCTTGTTTAGCAACATTTAGAAAGTTCTGAGTAATAGATTATTCAATATTAATTTACTCGTATTTTTACCTCTTTTAAGATATATTTTATATTAAATATGTTAAGATTACTTAAATATTAACACTACATTAATTAATGATATTTTGAATGATTTAGGTGTACTTTGGATTATACAGGAAGAATATTTGCTAAAGAGTTAAAGGGAGCTGATGAGCATCACGTGAAAGTTTGGCAGTTAAAAGATTTGAATTGATTAAAGTTTGCTGGTAAGGAATTCAAAATTACATAGATCACCTTGGAGAAAATGGAGGCATGGACACTTGGAGAACATGGAAGACGTGAAATATGAACCTGAAAAGAATAGTTAGGCAAGCATCAAATTGACTTAACCAGCAAATTGGAAAAGCTAGCGACGCAATGGAATTCCTTCGCGTTACACGCTGCGACGCTTCAGGCAACGCGGGGTTCTGCCTCGCGTTATAAGCTGCGACGCACCTTTCCGAGTTCGAGGCAATTTTGTCTCCTTTTTGGTCTTGGACTTGGTTATTTTGCCTAGGCTTATTTCCATACATATAAATAATCATTAAACATAATTTTTACACAATTTTTGACCAAGGGAGAACACAGAACCGCCGTGGACGCCGGATCATCTTTTCTTCCACAAACTTAGTAATTTTTTATATTTCTGTATGGGGTCAAACCCGTACCGCTTGTGTATGAAAAAATAAGGTTCAAATTTATACGGCTGGTGTCGATTATAACTACTGCTCGATAGGCCGGGATCGAGGCATCAAGGATCGAAGGTCGAGACCGGGTGTCGTCGAATCAGAACTCGAAGCCATGATACCTGAGATGAGATCGTTGAGGTCGCTTGTGGGAAATGTCTAATGTTTACCGTAAAGTATATATATTTCTATGTATATCGCTTCATATTTGACTATTGTTTCATGAAAGTGGGATGTTAAATGCTACGATTCATATTAATTTGAAGTGTTTTTATGTGTAGGAATGAGTCAGGAGCAATTGGGGGCGAAACGCGCAAGAATTGAGCCAAAACGGAACAAAATCGGACAAGGTACGCATTTGGGCGCCACAGGCGCTGGAGACTGAGGGCTTTCTGGGAGCAGCGCCCTGGTAGGCGCCTGGCGCTACCCAGGGCGCCGATGACACAAAGTTGTCCAATTTCGCCTGGGACAAGGTTATTTTCGGCCCTAGACCTACCCAACACGTATAAAAGGAAGACTAAACCTAATTTTGAAGGGGGAGACGCCACTTTTGGAGCAAAAACACACAACGGAATCGTGAGGAAGCAAGAATTCTCAAGTTTCTTCGATCTTTTCTAGTATTTTACAATTGACTCAATACTTATGATATTTTGTGATTAGATCATGAGTGGCTAAATACCCATTGTTCTGGGGTTGTGATTAGCCATGAATATTGTTGTTTAACATTAACTTTACCTTAATTATAATTCACCAATATATGGTTGTTTCTTCAATTCTGTGTTTAATTGCTTAATTGTCTGGCCAGCAGTTAGGTTCTATCTACTATCTATGCTATTCTTGGGAAAGCCGTGTTTAGATTAGAGAAGAGTTGAAGAGAGCATGATCTTAACCCTTAGGGGGAGCGGATTCGTGGTTAGGATAGGAATATACCTAATCATCGTGCTTAATTAAATATCGTGATCTTATTAAGTTCTTAATAGATTGATTTCATAGGAATATAGGCGTTAATCTATTGAGAATAGGCGAGTAGTACTTCGGGAGAAGGCTATGAGAACGTTTATCAATTAATTAGCAACCATGAGTGAATTATATGAAAGGAGAGTTAATTTGAACACAATACGATTGGTAAATTAATCACAACCCTAGAATACTTGTCTCTATTGAGTAAATAACAATCAATTAGTTATTTGATAATTTAGTTATAACTCAGAGTTGTAGTTTTGCATAATCAACTATTGAACTTGAATTGTGCTTGACTGAATAACATTATTAGTGTGTTAGTAAGTAGTTGATATAAGTCCCTGTGGGTACGATAGCTGGACTCAAAATCCTATATTACTTGTCGGCGACGTATATTTGCGTGTGCGTTAGGGAGCAACAAGTTTTTGGCGCCGTTTCTTGGGACTTAAAAATTAGCTACTTTACTGACTTAAGCTTCTATTTGTTATTTGTTCAGGTTTTACCTATCACTTTACCTTGTTTGTATTGACGCAGGCTCTTCTCTTGAATGCGGAGGAGTAGAAGCGCAAACAATCTTCTTCCTTTTGATCCTGAAACTGAACGGACACTTCACAGAGTGAGGAGAGACGTCGAAGCTAGAACTAGAATAGAAAGAGAGTTGGACATCGTAGTTCAACCACAGCCAATAGAGATGGCAGGTAATGCAGAGCGTGCGGTGATAGAAGCTGCAAGACCCAATCTTGCTAATATGACTCACGCTATTGTGAAACCTGAGATCACAGGGCATTTTGAACTCAAACAGTACATGGTACAGTTGATTCAGTCCACAAGGCAATATGTGGGTCTATCTCATGAAGATCCGCAAAGGCACATTCAAAATTTCTTGGAAATTACGGACACCTACAATTATCCGAACATTTCCAAGGATTATGTCAGGCTGACACTGTTTCCCTTTTCACTGCTGCGGGAAGTGAAGGAATGGTTGCAGAAAGAGCCCGCAAACTCAATCCACACTTGGGTTGATCTGGCAAGGAAATTCTTAATCAAATTTTTTCCCACCAAAAAGACAAAGTCATTGAGAAGTCAAATTCTTGGGTTCGAACAACGGGATGGAGAAACACTTCGTCAAGCCTGGGAAAGATACAAGAAGCTGCTTAGAGATTGCCCGCATTATTGTCAGACTGATGAGGTATTGGGACATACTTTTGTTGATGGATTAGATGAGGCCTCAAAGATGAATCTTGACTCAGCTTGTGGAGGTAGTTGCATGGCGAAACCATATAGCGACATCTAACTCTTGCTGAATAACTTCACTGCTAATGATCATAACTGGCAAGGAGATGGCGATTCACGCAAGGCAATTAAACAGAAGGCAGCCAGGTTGATTGAGCTTGATGACTTCTCGGCCATGAGAGCTGAGATGGAAAAACTGGCAAACCAGATGAACAGAATGACAATGCAACAGGTGCAATAGAGGCAACAGGTACAACAGATGTCTCTGTGCTGCGAACTATGTGGTGACAGCCATATGAGCGACATGTGCCCCACAAATCCAGAATCTATATACTATGTGGGATAGCAGAGCAGGGGTCCAATGAATCAGAATGCCCAATATGGGAACACTTATAACCCGAATTGGAGGAATCACCCCAACTTCTCATGGGGCAAAAATCAGCAGAATCAGAATCATTATAGACCCCAAGGAAATCTCAATCAACCTCAGAAGCAACCTCAACAGGTAGAAGAGAATGCAAATGAATTGTTGAAGCAGTTGGTGCTTGATAATAAACAGTTCAAGACTGAATATCAAGCCCTCACTACAACAGTGAGATATTTGGAGTGACAAATGGGATAGCTTGCCAGTGCTCAAAACACTAGACCAGCTGGAGCTCTTCCAAGTAACACTAAAGCAAATCCTAGGGCAGCCCTTAATGTCGTGTCGTTGAGGAATGGGAGACAACTAGAAGAAGTTGAGTCTAAAAAGAGGAAACAGATGACTTTTAATGAGAAGCCAACCACTATAGAGTCAACATCAGAAAAATCTAAGGAGCCAGAGAAGCTAGCTGGAGAGGCGGTGGCTGAGCAACTCCCACAATTGGTTGCAAGGCCACCACCTCCATTCCCTCAAAGATTGCAGAAATTAAGGGATAATGACGCATATAAAAAGTTCCTTGATATCTTGAAGCAGGTACAAATTAATATTCCATTGGTTGACATCTTACAAGAAGTACCCAAATATGCAAAGTACATCAAGGACATTGTGGCAAATAAAAGGAAGCTAACCGAGTTCGAGACAGTGGCACTCACTGAGGAGTGCAGTTCCAGAATTCAAGGTAAGTTGCCTCAGAAATTGAAGGATCCAGGTAGTTTCACTATCCAAATCTCAATTGGGAAACATGTTGTTGGACGAGCTTTATGTGATCTTGGAGCAAGCATAAATTTGATGCCAGTATCAGTGTTCAGATAGTTAGGGTTGGGTGATCCACGCCCAACAACAGTTATCTTACAGTTAGCTGATCGCTCCCTTGCTCATCCTGAGGGAGTGATTGAAGATGTGCTAGTTCAAGTGGGTTCTTTCATATTCCCTGCTGATTTTATCATCCTGGATTACGAGCCCGATCAGGAAGTCCAATTTATTTTGGGGCGTCCATTTTTAGCCACGGGCCGAGCGATTATTGATGTTTGCGAAGGAAAAATGACAATGAGAGTAGGTGACTGAGTAGAGGTATTCAATGTTTATAAATCACTCAGGTTGCCAACCCACTACGAAGATTATCCATGATCTCTGTGGTGGAGAGTGATTCCACATCATTAGTGCCTTACATGAGCCCTATAGATCCTGTTGAACGAGTATTGATTAGGGATGTGGAAATAATGAAGATGAAATGATGGGAGAAATTGAACAACTACTGGATATGTCCTGCAGTTATGTCCAGGGTTCAAAAAATTTGAAGAATTGGAAAGGCCTGTCACTCTGGCCCTTCCAGGCCATCTATTGAGGAGGCTCCAAGGCTAGAACTCAAGCCACTTCCAGCACATCTGCGCTATGCTTATTTGGGGAACTCTGAGATACTGCCAGTGATTATTTCATCCAGCTTGACCAGCACTCAAGAAGAAAAATTGATCAGAGTCCTCCGCGAGTATAAAAAGGCCATTGGGTGGACTATAGCTGACATCAAGTGTATTAGTCCATCATTTTGCATGCATAAAATCTTTCTAGAGGAAGGACACCGCCCCAGTGTGAAGCAGCAAAGGAGATTAAATCCCATCATGAAAGAGGTGGTGAAAAAGGAAGTAATCAAGTTGCTCAATGCAGGTATTGGGTTAGCCCAGTTCAATGTGTGCCCAATGGACACGCGGGTTTCTATAGGCGCTTTATTAAAGATTTTTCTAAAATTGCTACTCCTTTGTGTAGGCTACTGGAAAAAGATGTAACTTTCAACTTTGATAATGCTTGCCTCAAGGCATTTGAAGAACTTAAAAAGAAGTTGGTGACTGCTCCCATTATCGTGGCACCTGATTGGTCCTTACTATTCGAACTTATGTGTGATGCAAGTGACCTTGCTATTGGGGCAGTGCTAGGCCAGAGGAAGGACAAGGTGTTTTATTCCATCTACTATGCGAGTAAGACTCTTGATGATGCACAGCTAAACTACACCACCATGGATAAGGAGTTATTAGCAGTAGTATGGGCCTTCGAGAAATTTTGGGCATACTTGGTGGTAATGAAAGTCATAGTCCATACCGATCATGCAGCAATCAGGTATTTGTTAACAAAAAAAGAATCTAAAGCTAGATTGATGGGCTAGGTTTTATTATTGCAGGAATTTGATGTAGAAACACGAGATCGGAAGGGGACAGAGAACCAAGTAGCTGACCACCTATCCCGGTTGGAAAAGCACGATCACATCGAGGAGGATGGCCAAATTAAAGTATTCCCTGATGAGCAACTTTTTGTGATAACCCATGACTCTCCCCCATGGTACGCAGATTATGTGAATTATCTGGTAAGCGGGGTACTCCCTCCTGAAATCAACTGAAGCTAGAAAGAGGTTTTCACATGAAGTGAACTTCTACTACTGGGATGAGCCCTACTTATTCAACCAATGTGCTGATCAATTGATGAGGAGATGCATTCCTGAAGAAGAGGTAGAATTAGTATTGCATGATTGTCACGCATCACCTTATGGGGGCCATCATGGAGGAGATAGAACAGCTGCAAAGGTGCTACAATCCGGCCTCTTTTGGCCAACTTTATTCAAGGATGCCCATGCATTCGTTAAGAGGTGTGACCAATGTCAGAGAATGGGAACAATCACACGGAAGCATGAGATGCCTTTAAATAACATTCTAGAAGTTGAGCTTTTTGATGTTTGGGGGATAGATTTTATGGGGCCGTTTCCACCGTCCAGAGGAAATAAATACATTTTTCTAGCAGTTGACTACGTGTCAAAATGGGTGGAGGCAATTGCTTTGCCTACAAATGATGCCATGGTGGTAGCTACATTTGTGAAAAAGAATATATTCTCGAGATTTGGGACTCCACGGGCTTTAATCAGTGGTGAAGGGACTCATTTTTGCAATCGGTTGTTGAATAACCTTCTAGCCAAATATGGAGTTCGCCACAGAGTTGCTACTGCGTATCATCCACAGACAAGTGGCCAAGCTAAGGTGTCAAACAGAGAAATCAAGCAAATATTAGAATAGACGGTGAGGATGCCCTCTGGGCATATAGGATAGCATATAAAACACCAATTCGAGCATCCCCTTACAAGCTGGTTTATGGAAAAGCACGTCACCTAGCCGTTGAACTGGAGCACAAGGCATACTAGGCAATTAAGAAGCTGAACATGGACCTTGAGGCAGCGGGCGAGAAAAGGCTTATGCAGTTGAATGAGTTAGATGAGTTCAGGCTGCACTCTTATGAAAATGCCAAGTTATATAAAGAAAAGACAAAAATATGGCATGACAAGCATATCAAGCCGCGTCACTTTGAGCCAGGCCAACAAGTGTTATTATTCAACTCTAGATTACGGCTATCCCCTGGGAAGCTAAAATCGAGATGGTCAGGTCCTTTTGAGGTGGTGAGGGTCACTCCTTATGGCGCAATCGAGCTGCGAGCTTTAAATAGTGAGCAAAATTTCTTGGTGAATGGTCAGAGAGTCAAGCACTATTGGGGAGGACTGATCAATCGTGAAAAGACCAAGGTTGTACTCGGTGACGAGTAAGTGAGAATCTGAGTCGTGCCGCCACGTTAAATCGGGCGCTTGTTGGGAGGCAACCCAAGTTTTATCGCTTTCCTAGTTTAACTTCTTAATTTATTCTTTTAGATTAGATAGAGTATTGCACTTGATGTATAGGTATAGAAATATTAGATGTAATGGTGTAGGACGTGTAAATTGGGTATATATAAGGCTCGGGGGATCGGGATGTTTCATCAAAAGAACAAAAAAATTTACGGAAAACAGCGCCCAGGCCAGCGCCCGGCGCTGCCTGAGGCACTGCAGGCAGAGAGTCTCAAGACCTCAGCGCTACCAAGGGCGCAAGGCGCCACCTGGGGGGGTCAGGTAAGTTTTAATTTTTTTTAATTTTTTTATTTAGTCTAACCCCATACCCATTTAACCCGACCCAATTACCTGTTTACACTAATATTAACACCCATATTCTTTCCCAAACCCACCCAGATACAAACACACAAAAAACAAAAAACAAGAAAACATTCTCTCTTCCTCTGCCAGCATTCTTCTTCTCCTTATTCTTCACGAAATTTTTTCAATTTTTCATCCTCTGTCTTCTCCATCTCCAGGTATGTTCTTTTTCCTCTCTTCTATGTTCTTTATGTGATTTCATTAGTAAGTATACAAAATCCCAACCCCAAGACCACAAATTCCCCATAGTTTCATATAGTTTCCACTCCTTCATGTAATTCTCTGGACACTTTTATGGTGGTGTGTTATTTGGGCGAAATTTGTGTGCTTCTTGTGTAGTCAGAGTAGTAAACTAGAATTCCCTCTACTTCATTGAAAATCGGGAGGGCCATCATGTTCCACCATTATTGAAATTTAAGAACACACTTCATGCCCACATTGTGTTTGTTTAAATGCCTGAGTGAAAACTTTTGTACACCGGTGAAGTCTGAGTAACCGGATGCACTTGTGTATGCATTTGGGCTAAGTGTGGGGTGTCTAGGGATGCTTTTACAAGTTGGGGGATGTGGCTTTAATGCAAAACATGTTCTTACACCATTGCTTTTGTATGTTGTATGTTGTAGAATCTTGTAAGTTAGCATAATTCAGCATAATTTAGAATTTGTGAAAGGTGCCGACCTTATGCCTTTAGCTGCCCTTATTGAATATTCACGTTGCCATGATCAATAATATTGTGTCGCATGGGGAAGTCTTGAGTACCCATAGTTTTGAGGTGCCACACTTGTACTTGTACTTTTAGTTTTAAGTGTGGGGTCAATTGACGACTTGCATGCCAACCTAAGGCATATGTCTTGAACCTTGCTCACATTCATGTTTACTTGTGTTGCAGGATACGATGGCTCGTGATAACACTAGCAAAGGTAAAAGCATTGGAAAACCCTCCACCACCTCGCCGGTGACCAAAAAGCGCAAACAGGGAGAAAGCTCTTCAAGGCCATCAAAAGGGAAACAGGTTGCCGAGGGGTCTCAACCAGTGCCATTAAGGCCGAGGCCTCGTTTGGATTTGGTAGATGATGCTGCTAATTCTTGGCATCGAGACTTCTTGCCAACGGGAAGATACGTCTCTGAGATGGGAATTAATACCACATCCTTAGAGAGGAAATTCCCGGATGTGCTTGCCAGACTGCGAGCCTTAAGGATGGACAAGTTCTTAGAATGACCGGGGCCTGCAAACCTGAGCATGGTACGAGAGCTGTATGCGAACTGGAATTATCGCAGCTCCACCTCAATGTCCGAGGAAAGGATGTGCCGATGGGCATGGAGGATTTGTGCGACTATTTGGGGGTTGAGAATGCCGACCCAAGGAGACTCCAGCACCTGATCCAAAGTCCAAAATATGAGCTGATACGTCACACTCTGTGTGGCGTCGATTCTAACGCTAAGTGGCTACAGAAGCAGGGTAACATACATCTCTCCATGGGTCATGCAGACTTCAACAACACTGCCAAGGTTTGGCAGAACTTTGTGCAGGTGAGACTAATGCCTGTAGAGCACAGCAGTGATTGCACTCGCGCTAGAGTGTGTCTCATCTTCTCCCTGATGACCGGCCGATCAATTAATGTCGCTGAGATCATGCTCAGTGAGATGGCCCGCACCAGGTTTGGGCTACAGATTCGGCGGTTCTTCTTCGGCAATCTACTGACTCAGTATATGAGGTCTCGCAGAGTGCCCGAGTATCCCGGACATGATGAGGTGGTGGAGGCGCCGACAGGGCTCATGGACATCACCTCAATTTTGGAGACATCGTCCAAACTCACCCCAGCTGCTCGAATGGAGCGAGAGGAGAACTTTAATAGGTACATTTATAACGCTTTGAACTTGCTCATGAGCAGGGCCGGCGTGACCAACGAGGAGCGTATGCACTTGCGAAATGACTTGTCCAGTGCATCCAAGGAGATGTTGGGGATTGCACCTAGCAGCCCCGTTCACCCGTCGGAGGACGCCAACACTGCCCAGGGCTCGGATACGGAGGATGACAATGGCGATGGTACAAGGCCGATGACTATGGTGCCCTTCGGATCGGATGCTGAGGACACCGGCACTGATTGACAGGGAGTTTTTCTTCTCACCCTACTCTGTTTTACATTTTTACTTGCATCGAGGGTTATGCATTGTTTAAGTGTGGGGTGGGAGAAATACATGTGTTGTGAGTGTATATTATGTATAAACTAGTTTATTTTGGTTCTTTTAATAGATGTATTGTTCTTATTTCTAGTGTGTTTAGTCGAAAATTTTTGGACTTTTCCCGACGATGGATCTTTTTCTTGAGGGATAAAGTTAATGAGTATTTTTTTTAGGATAGTTAGGTAGTATTCCTTCGTTTTTCTTTGGGCACCGGTTCTTTTCCAAGGATGTAACTCGAACCGGGCACTTTAATTTCTTTGTAGTAGTAGTTTAGGAAGAAACTGAGTCATTCTGAGATACTCATTGACATGGTTGATGCTGGCACAGTAGGCTATGACATGCATTCTATTTTTCCGTTTATTTGAATTGAATTGTTAAGCCTAGGTAAAGTATATAGCCTATTTTGTGACGTCTTTTCTCAGTTGTTTGACTTCTATGCCACATAGTGTAATATTGCTTAAATTTCTCAATTATGTGTGCTGGCTTAACTTCAGAATTGAACAGAACCGTCTCGATTGAGTCATGTGCAATGTGTGAGTAAGGAATTGTGATTTTCTGTGCTATCCTGTGTAGTCTAGAACTTGCCCTGTGTGTTAATTGAAGCGAAATTATAAGTGGGCTAATCTAGGAGATGACGTAGGCATTTTCTTGCTTGATCATGGATGTGCTTGTCACATAAAAATAAAATTTTCCGTTGCTAGCCCCTTTGAGCCTATAGACCTTTTCTTTGGCACTCACATTACAAGCCATACCTCTATTTTTTTCCTAATTTGATCTTGATTGAACCTTTACCTCCTAAGGCACTTAGTCGCTAAAAGAAATAAGGTTAGAGATTGGGGAGTAGTTTTTGAGTGGAACCATGGGAGGGCCTATTGGTGCACTAAAGTTGAAATCAAAAGTCACTAGCTGACGAGCTTTAATGTATGGAGTGTGTGAAAAAAAAAAACAAAAAAATGATAGTGAAAGTATGTAGAAAACACTTCCAATGCTTATTGATTTGTGCTAGTGGAAATACATAAGTGCTTAATTGAAAAAGAGGGCTATGTGTATGAGATAAGTGAATTGGTTGAGAAGAAAAGATGCTGGAATTGTGAATGTAGTGTATTAAAGTGCTTAGGAGGGTTAGTCACTGTTCCTAAATATATCCTACCCGTCCCTTAGCCTACATTACAACCTTAAAAGTCCTAATTGATCCTAGATTTGGCTAGCTTAAATTAGTAGAGATCTACACTACGGGCAAGCTTATGGTACGACCACGGGAAGCATATGAATTTTTTTTGAGAGTGAGCGAATTTTGTTCAATTGTGCGATATCTTTAATCTGTGTTCACTCTTTTGTTTGTGGTAAGGGTACATGATCTCATGAATGATTGGTAATGTTGTAAATTTTCTTCTTGGGTAAGTTCATGAATTGAGGGTGCTTAGTGGTTGCAAGTCGACTTTTGAGGTTAGTTGGTGACGAATAGGTTGTTGAAATATATTGAATTATTATACTTGGGTATGCTTAATGGGAAGAATGTGAATTTTTTGTGTGTTCATACTTTCGTGCCGGTGTTGATCGTGGTCGAGGGTAAGTGTGTGGTTAAACATTAGAATGCTCCCCTATGATATGAAGTTTGTACGTAGTTTTGAGGTTGTTGAATAATCCCATTGCTCGAGGACGAGAAAGAGTCTAAGTGTGGGGTGTTGATGTTTAGCGTAAGGTATATATATTTCTATGTATATCCCTTCATATTTGACTATTCTTTCGTGAATGTGGGATGTTAAATCGATTCATATTAGTTTGAAGCGTTTTTATGTGTAGGAATGAGTCGGGAGCAATTGGAGACGAAACGCACAAGAATTGAGCCAAAACAGAACAAAATCGGACAAGGTGCGCATTTGGGCGCCACAGGCAGCGCCTGGCGCCACCTGTGGCGCTGGAGATAGAGGGCTTTCTGGGAGCAGCGCCCTGGGAGGCGCCTGGCGCTACCCAGGGCGCCGATGACACAAAACAATGGACAAGCCCAATCACCCCAGCGGCAATGGACAAGCCGAATCGACCAACAAAACAATACTTCAAAATCTCAAAAAGAGGTTAACCGACGCGAAGGGGAAATGGAAAGAGATATTGCCTGAAGTCCTATGGGCGTATCGTACAACCGAGAAAACCAGCACCGAGAATCGAGTGTCAGGTTCCGCTATGCAACCGAGGAATCGAATCGCAAGGCTATGAATACCAACCTGGAATTATTAGACGAAAGAAGGGAAGCAGCCCTTGTTCGATTGGCCCGCCCAAAAACAAAAGATTGAAAGATACTACAATAGGAGAACCCATCTTCGACATTTCAACATCGGAGATCTAGTACTCAGGAAAGTCACATCCAACACTCGAGACCCAAACGAAGGGAAATTGGGGCCGAACTAGGAAGGGCCTTATTCCATCATAAAGATCACCGGAAAGGGATCGTACGAGCTCGGAACAATGGACGGCGAATAGCTGCCAAACAATTGGAACATAAATCACTTGAAACGATACTGCTGCTGAGGTACGATTTTTCACTCTTCATTTTTGCTTGTGTTATGTTACATCGACAAACTAACACTCGTAGGTATCAAGTAAAGTAACCTCGGATCGGAAAGCATAGGACATTAGGACTGAAAGCACGCGTTGCACTCTTTTTCCCTTCGACCGTTTTTGTCCCAAATTGGGTTTTACGGCAAGGTTTTTAACGAGGAAACCAGAAAACGTGCTAACTTAGATTTGAAGACTGGTCGCATATCGAAGACAACAACGTTCGGTGCTAAACTTCGATCGACCTCAAATGTTGGAAGACTGCTTAGCTACTTCAATTCGGGGAAACTTCTCAAAGATCATTAGGAATCGATGTAAGGGTCAAACGGTCAAAGGAACCGTACCCAAATAGATTATCTATACCCTAAGTAAATTGTACAAGCACTTGAATACGAATAAAGTTCTTTTGCACCGATATTCTATCTCCGAGCCCAAGGGCCGTTTCGATTTTTTTTGTTCAATCAAATACTGACATTACTCAGGGATTCATCCGAAAATCAAATTTAATCAAAGGGGAATAAGACCTACTAAGGCAAACCCCAATTTCTTAAAAGGCCAAGTCCATACTGAGTAAATAAAACTCATAGGGGAATAAGACCTACTAAGGCAAGCCCCGATTTCTTAAAAGGCTAAGGCCGTATCGATTTAATGAAACTCGAAGGGGAATAAGACTACTAAGGCAAACCCCGATCTCTTAAAAGGCTAAGGCCGTATTGAGTTAATGAAACTCGAAGGGAAATAAGACCTATTGAGGCAGACCCCAGATCTTTTTGAGGCTAAGGCCCTACCAAATCAATCGAAGAAAAGGAAAGTCTACTAAGGCATATCCCAGAATTGGCTAAGTTCAAACTAAGTTCAAAGAAAAGAAAATTCACCAAGACAAACCATCAGTTCTAATAAAAAGAATCGAAACAAGTCAGCAAGGAAAGGAATAAAAGACTTTTATATATATATGCACAAGGTATGTTTACAAAAGTGGGGACTTCATTACATTTAAAAAAAAAAAAAAAGGTGCTTCATTTTGAATTCTCGGAGTCATATTCTTCCGAGAAGGCTTGTTTTCTGGCTTCGGCTTTGATCCTTTTGGCATCATCAATCTCGATTAATAGATCGAAGCCCCGAGCTTGTATTTCCTCGAGAACGGATAGGCGAGTTTGACCTTAGTGTAATCAACCAGAATTTTTGATTAATCTTGAGCAGCCTCGGCGTCGGCCCTGTATTGGGCCACTAATTCATCGGCCTCAACCTTGGATGCAGCAGCGTCCGATCTCTCCATCTGCAACTCGTTGACCAAAACATCACGATCCGAGGTGAGCACGTCGACTTGGGATTGAAGCACATCGGTGCTCTTAGTCAGAGCCCCGATTTTCCCTTTTGCCTCCGATAGTTGGGTTTCCGATGAAATCATTTGAGCTCGAAGGGCCTCCTTTTCCGAAGCTAGCAGATCCATCCTGTTTCTCCATTCATCAGTTTCTGCTTTGGCCTCACTTGCCTCAGATCGGAGTCGGGTTATTTGGTCGAGCTGCCGCCTTATCTGCTCGACTAAGCCAGAATTCTCTCTCCGTACAAAGTCCAGTTCGACCGGAAGGATCGACATCTCCCCTTCGAGCCGTTCACAACGCGCCGATTCTTCCTGTTGACGAAGAAAAGCCTCATGATGAAGCACCGAGGCCTATAAGTACAAGAGAAAATATGGTAGTTAGTTGAAGTTTGAAATGCAAAATAGTGAACACCAGATAAGGCTTATCAGAAACTTACCTTATTCAATGCTTGTTGAGCCTCATTGAACAAGCAAGGTACGTCCACTTCGTTCATCGCAGCCTGATCCTCTTTGGTCACCAAACACCGAAGATAGCTTGCCACCCCTACGGGAGCGGAAAGGACCCTAGTATCTTCAGGAATGGAAAACATTATTATCCTCTTTCGAACAGGATCTGAACTCGGAGCAGGAAATCTATTGACCAGCTTCGGAGCGAAAGATGCCTTGCTCGTTCCAGTGGAGGGACTTTTCCTCGGTACTTCTAGATTACCGAGCCCAAAAGTATCTTCAGCAGACGCCAAATTCATGCCATCGAAGAAACCTTGGAAAGGGCCTTTCGGTACATGGCTCCTGCTCGGGGAGTGTCCTTTTGCGGCTCGGGCCTCATTTAAGGTCACCTCCGAGAAGGAAGGGGAGTCTATCATTTCTATGGGGACCGAGATTCCCTAAGCGGCTCCTCTCACATCGGCGGAAGCCCCAGTTCTCACCCCCATTTTGGGGCCCTCGACTCGATGAAGGTGTGTTTCATCAGCTCGGGACTGCCCGTCCTTCAATTCGAGACGGTTCGTTGCCCAGAGGATCAAAATCTTCGTCCTCCTCGGACTCGTCTCTCAGCCGATAAATTGAGTATGAGTTCTTGGGCTTACGAGCTATCCTTTTCCTCGGTCTCTTTCTCACGGGCTCGGAAGAACTGGGACTTCTTTCCTCTTTTTATCTTTCTCCTGCTCTGAAGCAGGGGGCTGGTAGGGAACCTCGCTACCAGGGAACGCTAGCCTCAATTCAACGTCCTTTGATAGACCTGCAAACGAAGAGTAAGGAAAATTGAAAATGGACAACATAAGACGCAGAATTTAAGCTTTATCAATCTCACCATGATTTTTGGCCTTCATCGGCCCTTCGAGATCTCGCGCCAGGCACGTTCCGAATAAGTCCTTTGGGACACCACTTTTTCGACCCATTCTTTCAGGTGCATAATCGCGGCCGGCGTTCGAGATACAGCTACACCATGTGGAATTGGTTAGTGAAATAACGAAGAAGAAACATCGAACAAGTTAAAATATGGGATAGCACTTATGGTTCATGTTCCACTTCTCGAGGAACGGCATGTCTTCGGTCGGAATCAGGTCCGATGTTTTCACCCGAACAAATCGGCTCATCCAACATCGATCCCTATCCTCATAAATGCTCGAGAAGGGGGCTTTGCTTGCCCGGTGAGCAAGTTTTATTAATCCCCTCGGAAAATTCGGGGACTGTATAGCCGCAGGAGATGATCGAGGGTGAAAGGATGCCCGTCGATCTTGCTTACAGAAAAGTGAAAGAGAATGACTATTTTCCAGAAAGAAGAGTGAATCTGACCCAGCGTTACCTTATACCTTTTGCAAAAGGTGACAATGATGGGGTCCAAAGGGCCCAACGTGAAGGGATAAGTGTAAACACTCAAGTAGCCCTCCACGTGGGTGGTAATCGCCTCTTCCGGTGCGGGAACAACCACGTACCAACCCAGTTACAATCTTCTTTAACCTTGTCGATGATTTTGTTCGTAATCGAACAAATGTATCTAGTGACCGGTTCGCACCGGCCCGGTACTGAAGAAGCCTTCTCTACCTTAAAATCGGTACCGATCGAACACCCAGTCGGTACGAACGCTTTCAAAGGAGGTTCAGTCACAGTTTCCTCAACAACGACAAGCTCAGGATATTCAATAGGTTGAGAAGAAGAGGGGGTTTGTTTCTGGGGGACGGATTTAGAGGTTTTTGCCATTGTTAATGAGGAGTTAAAGAAGCTAATAAATGCAGGGATGAGATAAGAATAAAGGGGAGGATCACTTGAGGGAAAACTCAGAGAACTTGAAGAAGAGAATGTTCAGATATCACAAACTCTTGAAACTGAAGGCAAAGAAGGCTATTTATACCCCCTCAAAGGCGGCGGTTCGCGTCTCAAAACAAGGGAGCATTAATTAATACATGCAGACGTTGCAGAGGTTTGTCCCCAGTTTGTCTGTGAACAGACGTTTTTCGATACGTACCACGTACGTCACAATGCTAACGTCATTTATCAATGTGATGTTTTGTTTCTTTTGATGTGACGCCCCGAATTCCGTGTCACGTGTGCCATAAATGTGTCACCATTTGACCTAATCAAAAAGTTGCGGCTCATGTTGTTTTTCATCATTACTCTCCGAAAAACGAGGGGACTATCTGTATGGGGTCAAACCTGGACCGCTTGGGTAGGGAAAACTCGGGTTCAAATTTATACAGCTGGTGTCAATTATAACTACTGCTCGATAGGCCGGGATCGAGGCATCAAGGATCGAAGGTCGAGACCAGGCGTCGTCGAATCGGAACTCGAAGCCATGATACCTGAGATGAGATCGTTGAGGTCGATTGTGGGAAATGTCCTAGAGTAAAATTACCAGATTTGCGTAACGGAAGGACCAGAAATCCCGTGATACGTAAATATCTCGGCAGGAATCACGGCGGAAATCAGCAAGGACATTGAAATCAGTAAATCAAGGGATATTTTACCTTGTAAATAGATTTTTTACCTTGTATAAGAGTTATTCCCCTTCCTATATAAAGGGGCAGCGCAATTGTAAAAGGCATCTCAGAAAATAATTATCAATATACAGAAAATCAGTCTGCTCTAATTATTTCTTTATTCATTTGATTCATATTTGTCCATCTTAAAGAAATCAATCGAGGTCAAGCTATTCTAGACTTGTGGTTTGCATTGTCTCTCAATTTATTTACTGAATTTAGTCTTTATTTTATTATCCCTTATTTGTATCAAACCAAATCACGTATGCTTAAAACAACGTACAAATCTACAAACATTGTTTGATGGATCAGTAGTTCGATCCACATCGACCGCCATTTGTGAATTAGCGTCGACCGGAACTTCATCACCAGGTGCTACGTTGTTGTTTTCACCCTCATGATCAAATTCGTTATTGACGTACAGAGGCACAGATTGTGAGTGTGACATAGTTGTACTGTAACCTAAAATCAAAGATACTTCACAGAGCAAGTGTAAAATAATTTGTGTGATAGAAAGTTGTATCAAACGCTCACTATTATCCTTAGCCCCACGGTGGGCGCCAAACTGTTTACCCTTGGCTTCGAATAATAATTAAATTTGTACGTGGTTTTAAGGATAAGTGATTTGGTTTGATACAAATAAGGGATAATAATATAAAGATTAAATTCAGTAAATAAATTGAGAGAGAATGCAAGCCACAAGTCTAGAATAGTTTGACCGTGATTGATTTCTTTAAGATGGACAAATATGAATCAAATGAATAAAGAAATAATTAGAGCAGACTGTTTTTCTGTATATTAATAATCGTAAACAGTTAAATTTTACGTGGTTTTAAGGATACGTGATTTGGTTTGATACAATTTCTTTGTATGATTTATTGTTTTGCTATGCGGAGCTAAACTTCACGTTCTAGGGTTGTGCTTCTTTCATGACTATTGTTATTTGAATATGGATTTTAATTTCTTAATTTATTGTGTTAGTTTATTTATTCAATCATGCACTTAATTATTTGATTGCATGATCACCAATTGAATACTATCCACGAATCTAAAATTAAACTCGAAAGGTGCATATAGGTTTGAGTAGAGCAAGTTCTTTAACCTGGGCATCGGGGAACGAATTCACGATTAGGATTGACATATACCTAATTGCCTTGCTTGGTTGATTTACAGGAATTATAAATGCGTTCTTGTTAGTTTTAATTCCATAGACATATAGGCGTTAGGTTAGCTTGGATAGACGAGTAAGAACTCGACAGATTCTTATGAGCAATATTAACCTTGTTAACTAATAAACTAGATAAATTAGTTAGTCAATTCAATTGAAGAATACAATAGGAATGTTAGATAGCCCATAACCCAAGATCGTTTTCATCATATTGATAATATAAAATTTTGTTATTCCTCTGTTTAAATTTCATTAGTTATTTTCTTTTTAGTTTAATTACTTTCGGATCACTACTTTTAGGTTTAATCCTTGTTTAGATAATTAGGATAGCCTAATTTAGTTAACAGTTAATTACAAGTCCTCGTGAATTCGACATCAGACTTTTAGTCACTTTATTACTTGACGATCGAGTATACTTGCATGTGCGTTTGGCCGCAACAAATTTTTGGCGCTGTTGCCGGGTACTTAGAATTAGTTATTTCTCTAGATTAGACATTTATATTTTATCTATTCAAGTTTTTTTTCATATTTTTAGTTTAGTTAGTAATTTTTTATTTATTTTAACATGGCATCTTGGAATAAAAATTGTTCGAATGATGGTTATTCTTCTTTTGATAATCCTTGTCCATATTGTGGAGGACCCCACTGGTGGAAAAATTGTCAGAATGTTCCCGGGATTGAGTTGTGCGCACAATCTTAATACTTCGAGGAATATTCGTTATATGTGTGATGGTCAAGATGGCCACTCGGATGTTTGTTCTTATTCTTTTCATCCTTCTCTGAGCCCTTATTATAATCTTTCTAGTAGTGTTTGTGAGTTTGACAGGGACAATGAAGTGCAGGATATTGAACGCGATGCATATATTAGGGATATTTTGAGGCAAGTAGCAGAGCAACAGAATGAGCTCAAAAATGATATGAAAAGAATGAGGGCAGAAATCACAAGAATGAAGGCCAATGTGGAAGAATTGAATGAAGAGAGTCAGTTCCAACAAAAGGAAAATTTTGAAAGAGCCAAACTTGGCTAGTGGAAAAAGCTGAAAGAGTAGAAAAACATTAGGCTCAACGTGAGGAAATTACAAATGAGATGAGATATGTCACTCCTCCTTTTTCGAGGCGAGATTTACCAAACCCTTTTTAATGGATAAAAGGTCCAAAAACTCGCAAAAGGGGTTTTCAATTTGAAAATGACAAATAGAGGATTAATCAGGAGAATTTAGAGTCGCCAGCTGACAATTGGTTCTGGTGTGCCAGGCCACCATCTTAGAACTTAGACTCAAAGCCAAGTTCGTACCATAGATTTGGATAAGGAGGTTCATTTGATTCGGGGAGAAGGTGTTAGGCATTCCCCGAATCTCATGAAAATCACGGTTGCGTACTCGATTTAGTTGGCTTTTAAAACATTCGAATTGAGATAAAATAAACACAGAAACAAACAAACACAAAAGGTTCGAGGTTGTTCCCACCTACGGAAGAAAGAAAATAGGACTAAAATACTACGAGTTTCGCTTTTGGCCTCCAAATACAATTACCTCGGGGCATTCCCCGGAATGTTAAATACACAAGTCCTTCGGGGCATTCCCCGGGTAATTTAACTAAGGGAACGACCTCTCGCCTCAAAAATTAACAAACGTCCTAGTATTTCCTACCCGAGTGTGATTGGCCTAAACATGCTACTAGCGAACGGTGAGATCTAAAACGAAGAAAAGAAAGGTTCAGTTCAGGGCCTTGTTCTTTTAACATTCATTTCAAGTATTTTAGCCAAACCCGGTCCAAAAAGCAACAAAAGACAAGAAAAAGGGAAAGCATAACGGCAAATGGGGATATGCTATCGCAAATCCCACATGCGAATCGCATATTGCACGCACAGATCGCAGATCAGAACAGAATCATAGACGAAAGACGATGTCGAAAATGCGATCCTATATGCGATGGCATAATGTGTTTGCGAGTCGCGGATTGCACAAGGATATCGCAAACCAGAACAGGAATCTAGGCAAGGTTCAGTTTCAGGAATGCGATCTTATTTGCGATCGCGAAACGTGTTTGCGAACCGCAAAACATGAATGCGGTGAGTGATTCAAACCAAGGTTATGATCTGCGATTGTTATGTCAAAAACGCGAACCACGTATTGGTTATGCGGTCGCATATCTGACCTCCAAAGGCAGATTGGTCCGATTTTGAGACTGGTTTTTACTATACAATTCTCATTTAATAAGCTCAGTAAAATGAAAAGGAAAAACTTCAACAGTTGCAACGCCAGAAAACAAATGCAACCAACAACTCAACACTAATTATTGAGTGACCAAAAACTGCGGTAAAGAACGAGGAAAACAACAGTATCAGACGATGAGAGCAAAGATATCAAACGACGCAAACAAACTACCAAACTAGAAACGATTTCTATAACTCTATCATATTTCAATCAGACCAAGTGCAATAAGAGAAAATCAAGAAAGGAACCTGATTGAAATTTTGTAATGGTTTGGGGGCTTGAAATCACTTCAAGGGAGAACAACAGTGCAAAGTCGAAATGAACTTCTAACAGCAACAGGGACCGCGAACCTCGATCAACACTCGAAATAGCGACTCTGTTTCTGGAAACTTTCCTTCACTCTTGTTCCTCAAATCTTCCTCCCAGACCTCTCATCTCTCGATTGTTGTCTCTCTATCTCTCTTTTCTCGATTTTTCTGATTTTTTCTTCTTCTTTTATTTTCACTCGCTAGAACCCTTTTCTTTTCAAGAAGCTCTCTCCCTTCTCTTGCTCTCCGAAAATTGACTCCCTCTTCCAGAATCTCCCCAATTCTATTATAATCGAGTAGTGGGATCGTGGGAGTGGTATTTTGCGTGTGTGTGGGGAGGTCGTGTGAGCAGGGAATCGATGGAATCATGAATGAAAACCCTCTCTTGTCAGAG
>MCJB01013880.1:83023-95390 GCA_002018475.1 Nicotiana obtusifolia | reverse complement strand
AAAAATACTATGACCTTTAGAGGTGATTCTAACGTGTGGGTCAAAAATTACATGTCTACAGCTGCCCCTCTTTAACGGGAAACACGAAGTGTTTTCAGACAAAGAACAACAAGACATGTTTTTGACCCGACCTCTGCTTGGGGAAACTAAAACTAAAAGGAAAGGGGAATGTGACTGAGCCTTGGTATTTGAGTTGCCTACATATCCTTGGCTACAAAGGAATCACGCCACGTGTAGTTCGTAAGTGAGAAGGGCAATGGAGTATCGAGGTAGGGAGTCGAGTGAAGTGCCGTCGAGGTTCCGGTCCGCGGTCCCTGCCATTACATCAAAATAAAGGAAAAATTACATCAGAAGAAAAAGGAAAATACAAGATCCTATTTACTTCTTGTCTTGTATCTTCCTTGAATTTCTACTCGATCTTCAATATAGAATTGGAAAAGATGGATCCTGTTCTTCAGGCGGGCTCCTGATGCTTCTTGTGCATTTGAAGTGACTCTGAAATGGATTCCCTCATTTTCCAGGTGGCTGCCTGATTTCCGAAACTTGACTGTATTCCCTCGTTATCCAGGTGGGCGCCTGATTGCTAAAACTTGAATGTATTCCCTCGTTATCCAGGAGGACGCCTGATTGCTAAGACTTGAAATGTATTCTCTCATTATTCAGGTGGGCGCCTGATTGCTAAAACTTGAAATGTATTTCCTTATTATCCAGGTGGGCGCCTGATGTTACAATAAAGCAAACAAAACAAAAGAAACTTTTCTGCCCCAGTTTGGAACCTGGGCATATCTGTAGGGATTAATCGAATTATGTTACCTAAAAACTTCTAAGAATTTAAAAGCTAAATCCATTATCCAGGAGGGTCCTGAAAATTCAGAACTAAATCCCATTATCCAGGAGGGTCTTGAGAACTTAAAATTAAATCTCATTATCCAGGAGGGTCCTGAAAAATTTAAAGCTAAGTCCCATTATTCAAGAGGGTCCTAAGAAATTTAGGACTAATCCAGGAGGGTCTTGAGAAATTCAAAACTAATTCTCATTATCCAGGAGGGTCCTGAGAAATTTAAAAACTAATTCTCATTATCCAGGAGGGTCCTGAGAAATTTAAGACTACTTCCCATTATCCAGGAGGGTCCTGAGAAATTCAAAACTAATTTCCATTATCCAGGAGGGTCCTGAGAAATTTAAAAACTAATTCCCATTATCCAGGAGGGTCCTGAGAAATTTAAAAACTAATTTCATTATCCAGGAGGGTCCTAAGAAACTTAAAACTAGATCCCATTATCTAGGAGGGTCCTGAGAACTTAAAATTAAATCCCATTATCTAAGAGGGTCTTGAGGAATTTAGAAACTAAATCCCATTATCCAGGAGGGTCCTGAGAACTTAAAATTAAATCCCATTATCCAGGAGGGTCCTGAGAAATTTAAAGCTAATTCCCATTATCCAGGAGGGTCCTGAAAAATTAAAATTAAATCCTATTGTCCAGGAGGGTCTTGAGAAATTTAAAATTAAATCCCATTATCTAGGAGGGTCCTGAGGAATTTTAGAACTAATTCCCATTATACAGGAGGGTCCTGAAAAGCCAAAAATGAATTTACCTGAGCCATGCTCTCTGCTTAGGGAATTCTCGAATAGAAACTTTTGCCTCCCGAGCCATGTCTTCTTCACAAGAGGGCTTTGTGGGTTGACAAATTCTCATGCTTCCTATTTCAGATAAATAAAAATCTTGTTAGTTTGAAAAATGTGGTGGTTAGTTTGTGGTGTCATTGCTGGGAGTCTGCTTTTCCTGATGGCCATGCTTCATCCTGATCAGCCGCTTTGAGCGAGCAAAGAGTTGTTTGACCTTTGATTGGGATCGGATCGTATAATCTCTGAATGATCCAAATCTCTTACCCTTACATGTTGCATTGCATTTTCATTCTGGACGTTGCTGCGTCCTTATATTTTCTCAAAACTCAAGAATCACCTTATTGCCTAAACTTCGGTTATCTGCATATCGCTCATTCTAAATTTTGTCCCTTGTGATATGCTTGGCCGAGTTCAGCTTTGTGCAATTTAGAAGCTGGTAGTAAGCTTCGAAATCCTTTCCTGCTTATTCAGTATGGGCTAATTCGAAGGAAACTCATGAAAATAGACTCAAAAAGTAAAGTGTAATGATTTTGGACAAAAGGAACAAAAGGAAATTTTGAACACAGATGATTATATGAGGAAAATTTTAGAGAAGGAAGACTTATCTGGGGAAGCAGCCAGCTCCAATAATCATGACATGCATTTCGGATTGATCAGCCTAATCCGTCCAACCAATCATATTCAGCTCACGGCATGAATCCATACCTCGTAAACCGGCTTTCACTGATCCCATTTCTCTGTAAAGTTGCGAGCCCACTTGACTTGTAGTGTCCCGAAAGTCCTCTTGTCGGTTTATTTTCAACTCACCATCGCCTTACGGTGCCCGTAAGGGTTTTCACCAATAAGACTCTCTCATTTTATGTTTCTCTCTTCTCATGAATGGAGTGTTGCCCCTGATGCAAGTCAGGTCTCTATTTTGCTTGAACCGGCATCCTCAAAGATTGATCGGAAGGTCTTTCTTTGGACTGTAATGTAGGCTTTTGGACAGGGTTAGAAAGAAAGGGCGGCATGAAGGCTCAAAATAATTCGAAAATGAAATAGGGTCAAAATTACAACTTTTGGAATCAGATTTTTCGAATTCAAAACTTATGCCCTAGTTTATTTGGGGTCTGCGGGGATTTGTCATTTTTATTTTAATGAGACCGAACTGTAAGGCTGCCTACGTATCCTTGAAAGGAATCAGGTCAAACGTAGTTCAAACTCCTTTCCTTTTTCTCTTTCGTTTGTTTCTTTCTTTCTTCTTCTTTTTCTTTTTCCTCTTTTTTTTCTTTTTTTTTTCTTTTTCTTTTTTCCTTTTCTTTCTTCTTTTTTTTTCTTTCTCTTTTCTTCTTCTTTTTCCCCTTTTTTATTTTTTTTTCTTTCTTTCTTGTCTTTTCTTTCTTTTCTTCTTCTTCTTTTTTATTTCTGCTACTGATTCCAAAAGAGGGATATGAAAGAAAAATAAATAAGGCTCAAAAGGGGTAGCAAAGGATGAAAGTGTTTGGGTTGCGGAATAAAATGCCTTCGTCATTTCGACTTCGAACATGCCAAGTACAAAATACAATTAAAGATGAGCAAAGAAATCATACATAGTACCTCTTAACTGCATCAAAATTGATAGCCATATCTGCACATTTGCCTTCTATGTCTTTTAAATACAAGGCACCATTAGGCAACACTCTTGTCACAATGAACGGTCCTTGCCAGTTTGGGACGAATTTGCCTTTAGCTTCCGTCTGATGAGGAAGAGTGAGTTTCAACACCATCTGACCTACTTCAAATTTCCGAGGGCGCACCTTTTTGTTGTATGCTCTAGCCATTCTCTTCTGATACAATTGACCATGACATACTGCGGCCAATCTTTTCTCATCAATCAGATTCAACTGTTCGAGCCGGGTTTTGACCCACTCGTCATCATCAATTTCGGCTTTTGCAATGATCCTAAGAGATGGAATCTCAACTTCTGCAGGTATTACTGCCTCAGTCCCATATACTAGCAGATAAGGAGTTGCACCTACTGAAGTGTGAACGGTAGTGCAATAACCCAGTAATACAAAAGGCAACCTTTCATGCCATTTTCGAGAATCCTGAGCCATCTTACGAAGTATCTTCTTTATGTTCTTGTTGGCAGCCTCAACAGCTCCATTTGCCTTGGGGCGATACGGAGTGGAAGTTCAATGCATAATCTTGAATTGTTGGCATACCTCCTTCATCAAATGACTGTTGAGATTAGCAGCATTGTCTGTGATGATCACCTTGGGAATTCCGAACTGACAAATGATGTTTGAATGAACAAAATCCACCACTGCCTTCTTGGTTATGGACTTGAAAGCTACGGCTTCGACCCACTTGGTAAAGTAGTCAATGGCCACCAGAATAAACCTATGCCCATTTGACGCTGCCGGCTCGATTGGCCCAATAACATCCATGCCCCAAGCAACAAAGGGCCAGGGTGCAGACATTGTGTATAACTCAGATGGGGGAGAATGAATCACATCACCATATACCTGGCATTGATGACACTTGCGAACAAAACTGATACAATCCCGTTCCATGGTGAGCCAATAATAACCTGCTCGAAGTATCTTCTTTGCCAATACATACCCATTCATATGTGGACCGCAAACTCCAGAATGTACTTCGGTCATGATAATTGAAGCCTCTTTAGCATCTATGCACCTCAGCAATCCTAAATCCGGGGTCCTTTTGTACAAGATTCCCCCGTTCAAGAAGAATCCACTGGCCAGACGTCGAATGGTTCTCTTTTGGTCACCTGTAGCATGTATTAGATATGCCCCTGACCTGATGTATTCCTTGATATCGTGGAACCAAGGTTCGCCATCGATTTTCTCTTTCACCATATTACAATAAGCATGTTGATCACGAACTTGGATATGTATGGGGTCGACATACACCTTGTCCGGATGATGTAACATTGACGCTAGAGTGGCCAAGGCATCAGTAATTTCATTATGAATCCGGGGAA
This sequence comes from Nicotiana obtusifolia, assembly GCA_002018475.1. NCBI lineage: Eukaryota > Viridiplantae > Streptophyta > Magnoliopsida > Solanales > Solanaceae > Nicotiana > Nicotiana obtusifolia. The sequence continues at coordinate 90,798 of MCJB01013880.1, read as the reverse complement.
TATGTCTAAATTCAACTGACCTGAAGCGTTGACAAAGATCATGCAAGTACTATCAGTAAGGTATGAGCTTCAAATCTCGAGTTTTCCATTCTCCTTGAATCTGGTGGACCAAAAGATCTGAGTCTCCCAGAACAAGTATCTCCTGGACCCCCAGGTCGATAGCTAACCTCAGACCCAGAATGCATGCTTCGTACTCAGCCATATTGTTGGTGCAATAAAATCGAAGCTGGGTTGTTACAGGGTAGTGTTGCCCTATTTCAGAGATAAGAACAGCCCCTATTCTGACCCTTTTCATGTTAGTAGCTCCATCAAAGAAGAGTTTCCAACCTGGTTTTTCATCGTGGTCAACCTCGTCAACATACATGACCTCTTCATCAGGAAAATAAGTCATTAATGGCTCGTATTCATCATCTACCGGATTCTCGGCTAAGTGGTCGGCCAAAGCTTGGGCTTTCATCGCGGTCCAAGTCATATAGATGATATCAAACTCTGTAAGTAAAATCTGCCACTTTGCAAGTCTTCCAGTGGGCATTGGCTTCTGAAAGATATACTTTAAAGGATGCATGCGAGAAATGAGATAAGTAGTGTGGGATGACAGATAATGCTTCAACTTTTGTGTCACCCAAGTTAGGGCGCAACATGTCCTCTCAAGCAATGTGTACTTAACCTCATAGGGAGTGAACTTCTTACTAAGATAGTAAATTGCTTGCCCCTTCTTTCCTGTGATATCATGCTAACCCAACACGCAACCAAAAGAATTGTCCAAGACTGTCAAATAAAGAATTAGAGGTCTTCCAGGCTCTGGTGGGACCAGCACCGGTGGATTCGACAGGTACCTCTTGATTTTATCAAATGCTTCTTGGCACTCGCCAGTCCACCTGACTGCGGCATTCTTCTTCAGCATCTTAAAGATGGGCTCATAGGTTGTCGTGAGTTGAGCGATAAACCTGCTGATGTAATTTAACCTTCCAAGTAGGCTCATCACCTCTGTTTTATTTTTCGGCGGCGGTAATTCTTGAATGGCTTTGATCTTTGACGGGTCCAACTCAATACCGCGTCGACTGACCACGAATCCCAACAGTTTACCGGACGGGACACCAAATGCACATTTTGCTGGATTGAGCCTGACATTGTACCTGCGGAGCCTTTGGAAAAACTTTCTCAGATCTTTGACATGATCAGACTGCTTCTTTGACTTTATGATCACATCATCTACATAAACCTCAATCTCTTTATGTATCATATCATGAAACATGGTGGTCATTGCTCTCATGCAAGTTGCTCCGGCATTCTTCAAACCAAACGGCATTACCCGATAACAGTACGTTCCCCACGGCGTGATGAATACTGTCTTTTCTGCATCCTCCTCGTCCATCAAAATCTGATGATATCCCGCGTAACAGTCCACGAAAGACCCAATCTCATGCTTGGCACAATTATCGATCAGAATGTGAATGTTCGGCAATGGAAAATCATCCTTCGGGCTAGCTTTGTTGAGATCACGGTAATCAACACAGACCCTGGTCGTACCATCCTTCTTTGGTACTGGCACAATGTTGGCTAACCAAATGGGATATTGAGTGACCCGGATGACCTTTGCAGTAAGCTGCTTTGTGATTTCTTCTTTGATCTTCACACTCATATCGGGCTTGAACTTTCGCAACTTTTGCTTGACGGGGGGAAGTGCTGGATCAGTTGACAACTTATGGACTACCAGATCAGTGCTCAAACACGGCATCTCGTCATACGACTAGGCAAAGACATCTTTGTACTCAAACAATGTTTTGATTATTTCCTCCTTCACTTGTGGTTCTAGATGCATACTTATCTTGGTTTCCTTAACATCATCCTGGTCCCCTAGATTGATTGCCTCAGTCTCACTCAAATTAGGTTTCGGTTTTTCCTCAAATTGTTTTAGCTCTTTACTGATTTGCTCAAATGCTGCTTCTTCATCATATTCTATTTCATCATCATATTCTACTTCTTGGATTGTTATTTCAGAACTAGATTGGCTTTTAGACTCGGCTGAAAATTCCTCATGCATGTCATGTCACTGCAACCAGCATAAAAAGAACTGTACAAAAGAAACAAAATAAAGCACTATTAAGAATAATGGAAAACGGGAAATTGCATTTCATTGAAAATAAAGGATAGAAGGGTTTGAGCATCAGAATAATCAAGACTAAAGAGAGATCCGGATTACAACCCTAGAACGATCTAGATAACAGAAAAGGAAATAAAGCAAACTACCAAAACTCCTTCCTAGTGGGGAGAGGAGTAACTTCCCAATTGCTAAGCTTCACGTTTGGGCCAACAAGCTGCACATCTGCTTTGCTAGAACCTTCACCAACCTCTACCATATTGACCTCTTTGAAAAGACTTCGGATCCCTTTGATTGTCTCTTCATCAACATTGACCACATGTTCTGGGAGTGAGGAGGTTGGAGGTTTTCCGGCTCCCGATTTGACAAAAGACTTGGAGATGTGTGGGATGGGCTTGGGGAGAGACCATACCTTCTGTTTTGGATTCATAAACCTTTTCATGTCCTCTTATGTGGGCGTGAATCCCAAACCAAACGTACTATGATTCCCATTGGGGCATATTGGATGCACAATACCTTGCAGAGATGATCCCAGGCCCTTGCCCGGCACAAAACCATTCTTCAACATTTCGGTCGCAACCATAACAGAGGCAGAGGACAACTTGGGACCCGGAATGCATTTTCCTTCAGTGATCTTATCAACAGACACTGTTTCAAAAGTTTGAAAGACCCAAGGTCCTTTATCATCTTCAGCTTCAACAAATGGAACAATTGTGTCCATGCAAGCTGAAAAATCCTCATCACCGTGCACAACTATTTCCTACCTGTCCCACTCGAATTTTACCATTTGATGCAGAGAGGACGGGACTGCCTTAACAGCATGTATCCAAGACCTTCCCAACAACAGATTGTAGGAGACAGCTACATCTAACACTTGGAATTCCATGGTGAACTCAACTGGCCCTATTGACAATTTGAGCATTATGTCTCCAACAGAATCTTTACCTCCTCCGTCAAAGCCTCGAACGCACACACTGTTCAAGAGGATCCTTTTTGTGCCAATCTTCAGTTTTTGCAGAGCAGACAAAGGACAAATATTTGCACTAGAACCATTGTCAACCAAAACCCTCGAGACAACAGCATCTTCGCACTTCACTGTGAGATAAAGAGCTCGGTTGTGTTCTGTACCCTCGATAGGAAGTTCGTCATCCGAGAAAGTGGTCCTGTTTGCTTCAAAAATCTTGCCAGCTATCTTTTCCAAGTGGTTCACTATGATCTTATCAGGAACATGTGCCTCATTTAAAATCTTCATCAAGACCCTGCGATGTTCATCTGAGTGTATCAGCAAAGACAAAAGAGAAATTTGAGCCGGTGTTTTTCTTAACTGCTCTATAATGGAATAATCCTGCCCTTTCATCTTCTTCAAGAACTCCTCAGCCTCTTCCTCGGTAACCGATTTCTTACTGGCATTTGACTATCTTTGAATGGCTTAACTTTCCTTAACTCTTCTGGAGCGAAACATCTCCCAGAACGAGTCAATCCTCCAGGTTCATTTACTTTTTCCTCCACTTCCTTTCCTTTGTATGTCATTATCACTTGCTTGTAATTCCACGGAACAGCCTTAGTATCAACCACCGACAGCTGGGTTACAGGTTTAATGATGATAGGGGTAATAGGATCCCCTTTCACAACTATGACAGGCTTACTGGGAATCCCTCGCACTATCACTTTTGAGTTTTCTGGGCTGGCCTCAATATCTTTTGGCATCCTTTTCACGACCAACACCGGTGGTTTCAAATTGAATGGACCCGGCTTTTCTGTCGCCCCTTCAACTGTCACAAGCTTTGCTTTGGTGGACTCTAGATCCTTAATCAAATTGTTTCTACTGGCCCGAATCATCATGACGGACTTATAAGACTTCTTGGGTTCCCCGTCCTTGCAAACTACTTCAATCATATGTGCCTCTTCATGGGCAGGCAGAGGGTTTTGGTTGATGTTTGGAGTGTCTGGGTTTTAGATTACAATTTGGTTAGTATTCAATGAGCTCTTGGATCGCCCGTTTCAGGTGCCAACACTTTTCTATGTCATGGCCTGGAGCATCAGAACAGTAGGCATATCTTAGGGAATAATCAAGGTTCTTTGGAGGGGGGTTTGGTATTTTTGACTCAATTGGCTTCAAAACGTCCAGTTTTCTTAACCTTTGGAATAGACTGGCATAGGATTCTCCAAGCGGGGTAAAAGTTTGTTTCCGTTGTTGCCTCTCTCTCCTATACTCTGGTTTTGGTCAAAAATGTGAACCATTGGGGTTTTGGTAAGGTTGTGGAGGTGGATAAGCATTTTGTGGAGCTGTGTAGGTATTCTGTGGGACAGGGGCACGCCATTGTGGGTAAGGAGGGGGTGGAGCATATGACTGTGCATGGTGAACAAAATATTGAGGTGATCTGGCTAAGTCTTGGGGGTTTGGCGGGGAAAAGTAATATTGAGGGGTATTATATGGAGCTTGGGTGTAAGTTTGAGGTCTAAGTCGAGAATGGGTGTATTGGTGAGGTGAACCTCTCTGACCCTGCCATGATCCGGAGACAACCATAGCGACATCTTCCTTCTTCTTCTTTCCTAGCAAACTTCCGGTACCACTCTGGATTGCCTGAGTGGTTTCTTTTATAGCAGAATAACTCATGATCTTACTAGACTTGAGCCCCTCTTCCACCATTTCTCCCATCTTCACCACATCATTGAAAGACTTACCAATGGCTGAGATCAAATGTCCATAGTAAGTGGGCTCCAAGGCTTGAAGGAAGTATTTAACCATCTCGTCCTCTTCCATCGGAGGACTGACTCGTGCAGCTTGCTCCCTCCATCGGAACCCATATTCTCTAAAGCTTTCACTGGGTTTCTTTTCCACCTTGGTTAGAGATAGGCGATCTAGAACAATGTCTATGTTTTACTGAAAATGTCGGGCGAAGGCCTGAGCCATATCGTCCCAGGTGTACCACCTATTAATGTCCTGGCGGGTGTACCACTCTAAAGTTGTCCCACTCAGACTTTGGCTGAAGTAGGCCAGTAGTAATTCGTCTTTTCCTCCGGCACCTCTCATTTTGCTGCAATAACCCCTTAGATGGGCAACAGGATCCCCATGTCCGTCATACAAGTCGAACTTGGGCATCTTGAACCCGCCAAGCAATTGGACATCGGGAAACAAACATAAATCCTTATAGGCCACACTCACCTGGTTCCCCAACCCTTGCATATTTCTTAATGATTGCTCGAGACTCTGTAACTTCCTAAACATCTCCTCCTGCTCTGCATTCTTGGGTGGTTTGTCAGTTTCGACATGATGCTCAAACTGGTGGGTATAGGAGTAAGGGTCTGGGACTTTGAAAGTGGGCTCCGATGCATGGTAATAGGCATCCGGGGCGGGAAATGTGGGCTCACTAGAGGATCGATGAAGGGTAGTTTGTGGTGGGGGTACAAAAATAGGAGCAGATGTTGGAGCAGGGTACGAGGTTATTTTGACTGGTGGAGCATGAAAAGTTTGGGCTGAAGTGTCGGGGTAATTGTGGTAAGGGATGAAACCAGGCGCGTGTTGTGGGGAAAGATCAATGATATTGGCCATCTGGGATTGAGAAAGTGATGGAATGGAAGCAGGGTTTTCTGTGTAGTTGGTGGGGAATGAGGGTGGAGGGTGTCCCTTAACCCATGCCTGATACATTTCCGCCATCTGATGCTTCAACCTCCGAACCTCCTCTTGCAATTCCGATTCCGACTCAACAACCTCTCTCGGCGGGTCTACGACTCCAGTGTCTATTTTCCTTGCTAGCCATGATTGTTTGGCGCTTTGATCGGGTGTTGTATGGATGACTTTCCAGGATGCCAACAAACAAACCACCTTCCTGAAAATAGTTAGAGAATAACAGAGGACAACAACACAAAACCAACATGTTAGCGTTAGGGCATTTATTAGATAATAATATCACATTACGTACCATGCACCTAGCAACAAATAGCGGTTCTAAAATGGCTGCGAGGGTCGTAAGGTCATATGGCATCATCCCTATTTGATCATTTCAATCTTGCTTTCTCTTTCTTTTCCGACACTTTTCACCATTTCGCTCTTTTTGATGCACCCTAACTTGATAGAACCTGATGTAGGTTGCTTATTATCATGTTCTTCATGAATCAAACCAAGCGTAGTTTTGAAAAAGTAATGGAAAAATAAAATTCAAGATTTTCATTTAAAATTTTTGATAATGGAAGACCCGACACGCTTGACTGCACTTTGACTGACTTTGACACTACCCAAAGGACTCAACACTCCTAGACAAGACATGAAAGTAAAAGACAGCATGAGACAGTCTTAAAACATTTAAATAGAATGGATCCTCAAACTGCTCCTGAATGCAACTGTCCTGGCTGGGGTGGTCCTGGACTATCCGTTGTGCTCAAGCTTTGTAAGATGCCTTGTAAAGAAACACCAATGCTAGGAATAAAGACCCTGGCATGCGCCCCTGCCTCCTGAAGACTAACCTAAGCAAACACTACCTATGCTGCTCCACCTTTGCTGCCAGTTCTGCTAATTGAGACTTTATCAATTCAAGCTTATCCCCGTGATCTTGGTCCAATGCCTCCTCAAAATCATCTGTCTGAACTGCCCGCCCCCTAAGCTGCGCTGCTAATGGGGTACTGATCCCTGGTGGGGCGGACTGTAACCAAATCAGGTACTCCTGAGTACACTCGGGCCTGCCAATATCCTTCACTAATGTATCTTTCTTCATCCTCTTTGCATGGTTCCAGTATTGCACGTACTTGATTTCGTCAACTACCTTCTTGCTAAAATTCATGATGTACCTCCGAAGGTTCAAAGTTTAAGGCTTCTCTTGTCGTTTGCCCAACTGTCGCATTACCCTGACCAGCGTATATGGCCTGACACACTTGAGTCCTATCAGCATCAGGAAAGGCTGCATGAGGCATCCTACCAAGATATCATCTAAAGGTAGCCAAAGGTAAGTCCACAACACATTTTCGTTCGTCCTTGAACCAAGAAACTCCATCCAAGCTGTGACACCTATTGGGTATGTGAACTTAGGAGACTTCATCCTATGCTCGATGCATATCACCCGATCCCTCAAGGCACGATCGATGGACAAAGTAAGGAAGCTGTATGCAAATGCTCCATCATTCATAATTGTAGCAAAAGATTACTTCCTCAAAATACCTGACACCTCCCCTTACTTCACTCAGGGCTCGGTACAACTTTGCTAAGATCATTGGCACAATGGTAACGGTTTTGTGTTGCTTCTCGTGAAATAGCGCCATTACCACCGACTGTAGACGGGTACCAATGCGCCTCTCGTCTAATGGAAAAACCAATAACCCCAATAAAACAAGGCTAAAAGCTTCGAGGCGACGTCTTTGCCATTTTGCTTTGGTTGTGCAGAACTCATCCCAAAAGATGTCAAAACTATCCTATGGTCCAAATCTAGCAAACAAATAATCCAAGGATATCCAAGACTGCTCAAGGCACTTTATATGTTTGTTATCTTTTAGGCCCAGGTCATTGAGAAATCTTGTCCTAGAGTGGTCCCGGGGAAGTATCATGTTCTTGATTATATAACTTAAACGAGTGAGACCGGATATTTCTGCCAGAGTAGGAGTCATCTCACAGTCCCCAAATTTGAAAATCAAGTTTTGCGGGTTCCAATAAGTTAGCATCGCCTCCACTAAATCTGGGGGGGGG
>MCJB01013880.1:26654-83003 GCA_002018475.1 Nicotiana obtusifolia | reverse complement strand
GGGGGGGGGGGGGGGTGATATCAAGAAGAGAAGTTAGGGTACCCAATTTATGCATCAACTCATGCTGCTCTAACGATGAAAACATGTTCCGCCACTTGACCAACTTCTTAGGAATCTTTGTTACCATCAGCACTTTGGATCGAATCAGCAGATCCATACCTGAATGAAGGGAACATGGTTAATGACCTGGAATGACACCGCAACATTTCCTGGTGGACAAATACGAGACACGATTTGGCTATATCTGCAGATTGACCTAGGTGGTTGATAGTGACTATTAGTACAAAATTGACAAAGTTGACCCCTAAGCATGAGAAACACTTCATTTAAAGCTTACATGACTCTTAAAGAATTATTTTGCGGAAAATGGACTATTTTTGCAAAAATGGCCGATATGGCCAAATGCGGCTAGGGACGCAAACCCGATATGGACGGACCTTAGAGCGACATGACACTGTGATTGAGCTATTTTTGTAAAAATAACCCTATTTTGCAAGAATGGCCGATGTGGCCCAGAAGTGGCTAAACATGCAAGAGTTGGCTACGACCCCGGAAGCCAAGAACCTAGGACTTACTAGGAAGACCGGATCCTATGTGGGTTGCCTACGTATCCCGCCCGGGAGACAAGAATCAGGTTCGTGTAGTTCGGAATGATGCAACTAAAAAAAACTATATTTTTGCCTCTTGCAAAATGATGAAAATTGTAAAACTCTTGGGACTTTTCTTGAATTATTCAAAAATGAGGAAAAATGTAAAATCTTCTTTTCTTTTCTTTTTTGATTTTTTTCTTTTTTTATTTCTTTTTATTTCTTCATTTTTTTTTCGGAACAGATTGTGGAGGAAAAGACTAGTGGGGCCCCATTTTACTTCATTTCACCTTTCTTTCCAAAACATCGGTCTGCCAAATGATCTTTTTACCCTCACAGATGCAACAATTAGCACATAGGATGATCAAATGTCATTTTGGGCCACGGGCCCATTTTGACATAATTTGGATAGGTTTCCTACAAAGGGACACGGTGCCTGGGACCGAGCCCTACTAAGTCTAAATGACATGATGCAAATAAAAATGACCTAAAGGCTGACCTAAGTTTGGGTTCACTAACAAGCCAGTTCGGGGAAAGCGTATGGTCGATGGTGGCTGCTTAAGCTTTCCACCCACTCCATACGTCAGTCGGCTTCCCCTCCTAAATTAAGGGTGACTCAACAAATAGTTCGTGCACGCGACGCGTGCTCCGAGACTTGTTGCAGAAAGAAATGACCGGGCAATGCATATGATGACAGTTATAAAGCGATAAACACATAAAGCCAAACTGTAAACACATAAGCAACAAGCAAATAACAAAATAAGAAAGCATAATAAAAATCAAGCAAACTAACGAAAAAGCATAAAACTCAACTAAATATTTTAAAAGCCGACAAATCAAGTACTAGCTCGAACCCGCGAGAATTCCCCAGTAGAGTCGCCAGAGCTGTCACTCCTCCTTTTTCGGGCGGGAGATTTACCAAACCCTTTTTAATGGATAAAAGGTCCGATAAAACTCGCAAAAGGGGTTTTCAATTTGAAAGTGACAATTAGAGGATTAATCAGGAGAATTTAGAGTCGCCACCTGACAATTGGTTCTGGTGTGCCAAGCCACCATTTTAGAACTTAGACTCAAAGACAAGTTCGTACCAGAGATTTGGGTGAGGGGGTTCATTTGACTCGGGGAGAAGCTGTTAGGCACTCCCCGAATCCCGTGGAAATCACGGTTGCGTACTCAACTTAGTTGGCTTTTAATACATTTGAATTGAGATAAAATAAACACAAAAACAAACAAACACAAAAGGTTCGAGGTTGTTCCCACCTACGAAAGAAGGAAAATAGGACTAAAATACTACGAGTTTCGCTTTTGGCCTCCAAATACAATTACCTCAGGGCATTCCCCGGAATGTTAAATACACAAGTCCTTCAGGGCATTCCCCGGGTAAATTTAACTAAGGGAACGACCTCTCGCCTCAAAAATTAACAAACGTCCTAGTATTGCCTACCCGAGTGTGATCGGCCTAAACATGCTACTAGCGAACGGTGTAATAAAAATAAGAAAATGAGATCTAAAACGAAGAAAAGAAAAGTTCAGTTCAGGGCCTTGTTCTCTTAACGTTCATTTAAAGTATTTAGCCAAACCCGGTCCAAAATGCAACAAAAGATAAGAAAACGGGAAAGCGTCGCCGAAAATGGGGATATGCTATCGCAAATCCCACATGCGAATCGCATATTGCACGCACAGATCGCATACCAGAACAGAATCCTGGACGAAAGACGATGTCGGAAATGCGATCCTATATGCGATCGCGTAATGTGTTTGCGAGTCGCGGATTGCACAAGGAGATCGCAAACCAGAACAGGATTCTAGGCAAGGTTCAGTTTCAGGAATGCGATCTTATTTGCGATCGCGAAACATGTTTGCGAACCGCAAAACATGAATGCGGTGAGTGATTCAAACCAAGTTTATGATTTGCGATTGTTATGTCAAAAACGCGAACCACATATTGGTTATGCGGTCGCATATCTGACCTCCAAAGGCAGATTGGTCCGATTTTGAGAGTGGTTTTTGCTATACAATTCTCATTTAATAAGCTCAGTAAAATGAAAAGGAAAAACTTCAACAGTTGCAACGCCAGAAAACAAATGCAACCAACAACTCAACACCAATTATTGAGTGACCAAAAACTGCGGTAAAGAACGAGGAAAACAACAGTATCAGACGATGAGAGCAAAGATATCAAAGGACGCAAACAAACTACCAAACTAGAAATGATTTCTATAACTCTATCATATTTCAATCAGACCAAGTGCAATAAGAGAAAATCAAGAAAGGAACCTGATTGAAATTTTGTAATGGTTTGGGGGCTTGAAATCACTTCAAGGGAGAACAACAGTGCAAAGTCGAAATGAACTTCTAACAGCAACAGAGACCGCGAACCTCGATCAACACTCGAAATAGCGACTCTGTTTTTGGAAACTTTCCTTCACTCTTGTTCCTCAAATCTTCCTCCCAGACCTCTCATCTCTTGATTGTTGTCTCTCTATCTCTCTTTTCTCGATTTTTCTGATTTTTTCTTCTTTTTTTTTTTTCACTCGCTAGAACCCTTTTCTTTTCAAGAAGCTCTCTCTCTTCTCTTGCTCTCCGAAAATTGACTCCCTCTTCCAGAATCTCCCCAATTCTGTTATAATCGAGTAGTGGGATCGTGGGAGTGGTATTTTGCGTGTGTGTGGGGAGGTCGTGTGAGCAGGGAATCGATGGAATCATGAATGAAAACCCTCTCTTGTCAGAGTTTGTTATCCTATGTGGTAAAATGAGAAAGAGGGGTTGGGGTTCTGTTGTTGCATTTTTGGGCCTTTACTCAAATTTGGGCTTCAGGATTTTGGCAAAACTTGGGCTAAAACAAGCTGAAAATTTAATTTAAAATACCCACAAATATGACTTTCGATTGAATTAAATAAAACATTGTTAAAGATAAAGTTGGGACTATCTATTTTTGTATTTTCAATTTTGTACCTAAAATAGGATTAAATTTGATAATAAGGTAAATTCCTACAAAATAAGCTCAAATAATTATTTTAAAAATACTATGACCTTTAGAGGTGATTCTAACGCGTGGGTCAAAAATTACATGTCTACAAGATACTTTATAGAAGGAAGAGCTGAATTGGGACAAGAGATCGATAAAGTTGGCACTGCTATTCACGACTTAGAGGCTCAATTGAATGCAAAAGTTGATGCGTCTAATGCCTAACAAAATAATAATGAGTTGTGTGAAGCTGAAAAGAAGCTTATACGCCAAATTGAAGAGCTAAAAATGGAGAGCCAATCATTCGAGCATAGTTTTGTTGATGATGCCTATGTTGAGAAAAGTACACTAGAGCCATATGAGGAAACAAATAATGTTATATTTGAAGACTCTTGTACATGTAAATATGAGGATGTAAAGAGTAATACAATTCTAGAGTTAGGGCATATTGGTCCTCATTACATACATTTTACAACATTGTGTTTGGGTGATGATATGGAAATTGAGTCATTTGAGCCTTTGAAGGAGCCGATGGACGAGGAACGGTGTGATACCCCGTAAATTTGTCTACTTGATTGTGCCGTGATGTGGCAAGTGTGTATGGGCCTATGAGTAAGAGAAATATTGAAAAGTGTTGAAAATAATAAGGAAAAGAACAAAAGGGGAGGAAAGCGATGGCAAAGCAAGAAAAGCGAACCGCAAAATGGGAAAGGCGGTTCGCGAAATGAACGAGGCCATCGTGAACTGAAACAGTAAGCCCAGGCGAGAAACGCGACTGAAACACGACTGAAACGCGGTTCGCGAAATGAAAAAGCGAACGGCGAAAATGACCCCTCCCATCGCGAACTGAAGCAGAAAGTTTAGGCGAGAAAAGCGACGGGAAAAGCGGTTCGCGAAATGGAAAGCGAACCGCGAAATGGCCTCCCCCGCGTCGCGAAATCGAAAATGTACTGAAATTGAAGTTTTGACTCTTTGACCTATAAAAGGGACCTACACTCGTTCATTCTTCATTTTACAAGACTCAGAACATTAGAAAACTCCCAAGAACACCTCCTACAAAGAACCCACGAACCCAATTGAATTCCTTCCATCCAGACACAAGAAATTGAAGAAGAAAAACATAGGAATTGAAGAAACAAAAAGGAGGCCCAACTGAATTCTTCCTTAGCAAACCCAGAATCAAAGGCAACCCTAAGAATTGAAGAAACAAGAAAGAAATATGAACCCATTGACATGCAAGGTAAGTTTCTTCACCCATTCTCTTAGAAATTATTAGAAATCCAACACATGCATGTAGAAATCCATGAAATTGGAAATGAAATCTGCGGGTCTAAGATGAACACCACCATTATAGTGGGTCACGGTAGATAATGGATTGCATGTGTCATATATGGGCTTAATAAGAGTATAAAGGAAGAAATTAAGGGAAACCATCTCATGAACTTCGGAAGTTATGAACGATAGAATCTACGGGACGTAGTAGTAACAATTGGGTGTTCCTAATTGTAGATTAAAGATTGTGCGCTCTTCCATAAGCTTGGAAGCGGAAGCTAAATAACTCCGCACCAGGTATGTAAGACTAAACCGTTCTTTCTTGCACGATTCCCGTTCTATATAATGTCTCAAAGAACCCCCAAAGTACATACTCTATTCTTAGAAGCTAAGGAAGCTTATATTGATTCCTTCCTATTATATGAGATTCTATATGTCGATGTTTGTTTGCAATTGTGTTACTTAATGAGCACAATTGATATGAGAATTATATGCTATGTTACGACGAACAATAAGGAATAGAAGAAGAGAGAGTAATAAGAACGACAAGAAAGAATGTAATTCCCGAATGAACTGTTATGAATCGAATGTGTATATTTATATGAATGGATGATTGAATATGATTGAGTCGATGAAGAAGTAACGAGAATGATAAGAAAGAACTTAGGTCTTATGTGATTGAATGTTTATGAGTGTTTATATATGACTGAATGTGTATGATCACATATAAGGAAGAAATGATTGAATGAACTGCATACGCAGTGTTTGTTTGGCACTTAAGGCGCAACTATATATATATATATATATATATGAGAACATATAGAGAACGTACACCGGACCAAGCAATAGCTGGACGGGTGGTTACACACCGAGCCATAATGAATTGGCCGGGCTATGACGACACACCGAGCCATAATGAATTGGCCGGGCAATGATGACGTATAAACACCGATTAGTCGGGTATGTGATAATAGTAATAATGGTATTAATAAGTACAAGCCCAAGGAGGCATACGCTTTTATAAAACTCGCAAAGGCGAGGCTATGACTATAGTTATGATATAATTATGAGCCCGAAGAGGCATATGCGTGTGTGAATATATGTGATAACAATAATGGTAGCGATGATTACTTCTTGTATAGCCCGCCTCGCGCGGTACGTCAATCACCATTGCAAACTCAATAATATAGAGCTACTAGTTGATACATGACAAAATTGTGCTCAAGCTGTGTCACGATCCCGATTTTTCACCTTGGAATGTCGTGATGACACCTAATCTCTAATACTAAGTAAGCCTAATATTCATTGATAGCTTAATAGAATTAACAACTAAGATAATAAGATAGTTCAATAAAACTTATAATAACTCCAAAACAGAACATCTGGAAGAAAATTTCCAAAAATTGATGAAAGTCATAAGCTCTACAGAAATATACTGAAAATCCCTTGTACAACACTGTCTAAACAAAGAGTAAACAATAGTAGAAGTAAGGACAAAGGTTGACTCCGAGGCTTGCAAGCATCAAGCAAATATATCGTGAAGTCTCCAAAATGTATGGTCAAATCACTGATGCCTAGCCTGAGTTGAAGTACCTGGATCTGCACAAAAATATGCAGAAGTAGTGTGAGTACACCGCAACGATACCTAGTAAGTATCAAGCCTAACCTCGGTAGAGTAGTGACGAGGTCAGGTCAATACAACTACTAGGATAAGAGAAACTGAACAAGGTACAATATAGGCAAATAATGGAAGATGAGGAAATAAATGACTATAAAGCAGTTCAATAATGTAAGCTAACAATGAAATTTAAAGCAATAAAGGCAACAAGGAATGAACACATGATAAAAACATCAAGAAAATAACATGGACAAATACAAAGTAAGGCAAATAAAGAGACAACAAAACTGCTTAACCAACAAGCCTCTTTAACATAGAATGTACAACAAGAATTTCAATCGAGGTACCACCTCGTTTTCACATTTTACAAATTCAAAATCACAACATTTCCTTATACAGTCGCGTGAGCCTTACATTTAGATATTTGGAATATCTTTTTCGAAATAGCCACATGCACTTTAGCCCCCTTATGTCACCGTGTGGCCTCAAGTAATTCCCTTGCTAGCCACACACACATATATTCCACCTTATGTAGCCGCATGCACATTAATCCCTATCTTTCTATCGCCGCATGCGCATCAATATCACAACACAATAACAACTCGCACCACAAGTGTCCATATGCCACAACTTGCCAAAATCAACAATACACAAGTTACCACAACATATAGCCCAAGGCTCAACCACGATGCAAACAAGAATATCAATAATAACAAAATGAATGAGAATTACTCAATAAGGAAAGATATCTCAATAATCAACAACTACGAATAAGAATAACTCGACAATCAAAGAGGTAACATAACAACAAGAGAGACGACAAAAGCAATTAAGACATATAAGAGCATGTTTGAAAATAAGGGATAGAGCATGTGATAACAACATCAAGTAAAGCATGTAAGAGCAATTTTAACAATGGAAGATCTAATATGATATTTCAATTTCTAGTTAAATGCATTAAAAAATTTAAGAGTCTAAACCGGTCAAAATACCACATATAAGCCCGTGTACACACTCGTCACCTCGTGTACACGTCTCACATAATCCAAATAACATAAATCAACCCAAGTCCTAAGGGGTAGTTTCCCCCACATAAAGTTAGACAAGATACTTACCTCAAACAAGTCAAATCAATCCACTAATAAGCCTTTTTCACGAAAATCCAACTTCGAACAGCTCGAATCTAGCTAAATAACTTAATACCATAAATACAAACCATAGGAAGCAATTTCGGATAATAAAGTTACAATCTTTAAAGAAAATCAAAAAGTCAACCCCCTGCCCGCACCTTGGAACCCGGCCAAACTTACAAAATTCGAACACCCATTCCGATACGAGTCCAACCATATCAAGATTATCCAATTTCGACCATAAATCGACCTTTAAATCCTCAATTTATAGTTTAGGAAAGTTTTTACAAAATCCCCCAATTTCTCCAACTCATATCGCTAGTTAAATAATAAAAACAATAATGGAATCATGAATATTACACAAATCCGAGTAAAAAAATACTTACCTCGATCCAATCCTAGAAAATCTCCTCCAAAACACGGAAAATGGAATAAACCCTTGATTCACTCCTATTCCTGCCCATTTATTCTGCACCTCCAGACCAACAACTGCTTCTGTGGCTTCATATCTGCGAAACATCATCGCAGATGCGGCTTCTCATTAAGCCCGGGAGAATCGCTTCTGCGGACCAATATGCGCACCTGTGCGTCTGCTTGTGCGGAGAAACAACCGCACCTACTGTCCCTCGCCAAAGTCCAAATTTTGCATCTATGGAGCCCTGCCGCTTCTGCGGTTGCGCATCTGCACACCTATATCTGCACTAGCGGAGCCAGCCCACCAAGCCCAAAACCGCTTCTATGGTGCCGCGAATGCACCACACTTCAGCATTCTGAGCATTTCCTTCTAAGTGCTCAAAGGTCCGAACTCAACCCGAATCACACCTAGGCTCCCGGGACCCCGTCCGAACATACCATCAAGTCCCAAAACACAACACGAACCTACTTGAGGCCTTAAATCACATCAAACAACACCAAATCTACGAATCACACCCCAATTCAAGCATAAAGAATCAATGAACATTTAACTTCTAAAACTAATGCCGAATTATATCGAACCAACTCGGAATGAGCTCAATTTCTACATGCAAGTCCCAAATGACACAGCAGACCTATACCAACTCCAAAAATCACAACCAAGCCTGATATTAATAAAGTCAACTTCAATTAAATCTTTCAACCTTTCAAACCTTCAATTTTTCAACTTTCGCCAAAAAGCACGAAATCAACCTACGAACCTCGAAATCAACATCCGGACATATGACTAAGTCCAAAATTACCACATGAAGCTACTGGAACCATCAAAATTTCATTTCGGAGTTGTCTACACAAAAGTCAAACTCTGGTTAACTATTTCAACTTAAGCTTCCAACTTTGGGACTAAGTTTCGTATTTACTCCGAAACTCTCCCGAAACCAGACCAACCACCTCGGCAAGTTACTTAACCATAATTGAACATAGAGGAGGTAAATTAGTAGGGGAATGAGACTAAAATACTCAAAATGACCAACCGAATCGTTACGGTCTGTATAAGAAATTAACTAAGTAATAAAGTATGCTAAAAAACTCAAAAAAAATCACAATATCTCGTAAACCTGCTAGAAGTATTAATTTGTGTGGATACATATACTATGACCCTTGAGATCTATGCTGGATATTGTAAGAACTAACTAATCTAGCTCATGCTTGCCCCACACACAAACTAGATAGTTTAAATCCATACAAACAACACATATAATATGGATTTGATGAAAAGCAACTGTTTTAAGAGTTAAAATCTCACTTGCTTTGAAAACAACAGACTTTTACTTTATTTGAATGCAAACTGTCCAAATGATCTTCAATAGCCACAATTAATTCAAAATAATGAATAACGAATCCAAATTATTCTAGGAGATCTATTCTCGTAATTTTAGGATAGTCTGAAGTCACAGTCAACTCTCGATCAACTCCAAAGTCAATCCTTAGGTCAACGGATCAAAATTCGAAACAAATTTTGTAGGCGTGTTACAAGTTAGCTAAGGAGTTCAAATCTATAATTAAAATTCAATTTCGATATCATTTGGTTGATCAAAAGTCCAACCTACCATTTTTAGGTCTGATATAAAATATTCAATACAGCCTTTGAATCTCATATTTTATTGGTTTAATTATATCAAAATCAAGTATAATCTCAAGACTAGAAAAATCATACATTAAACCACAGATCAAAACTCTAACTTTTCTCCTTAAACGAAGCTCAAATCCCCGAAATGTGCTAAAAATGGCTCTTATACGAATTGATATTTATAGGCTGCAGGAGCACTCTTCGGGACCTGTGGCAACCCAACTTGATCTTTGTAGTCTCTATCAATAACTCACAGTCGCACAAAAGCTTTGGCCGAAAAATTGGTCGGGCTGACATTTCTCTACATGATTGCGACACCCTCTATGCTGATGCATGTCCATCTAACTCTTCGTGATCAAAATACCCTCCATGCGATCCCATTTAAGGAAGCTAGCACCAAAAAAATTCTGCAACATGCAATTTTCATCCAATGGTTCTAATGTACAATTGAGCCCCTCAAGTCCTAAACCAACTATACCCGTAGGTCCCAAAATACCATATGAACCTCTGAGCCGACATGGATCAATTTTCGGTTAAAACTAAAATCAAACTAATTTAATGAATTTTCGATTAATTAAACTAAATATAATAAAAAATTATTATGTTTGTTTGATTTGATTCGGTTTTTCAGTTTTTGACCTGAACAATTCATAGTAGCATGAAATCACAGAAATTAATCAAGAACAATAGATATAACAACAAGGTATATAAATCAGAGATAGGATAAATATGCTTATCAAAATAAGATAACCAAAGCAAAATTCAATTTTGATATTCGTATATAGACATGATATGCATCAGGTAGTACCTATTTGAATGCTTCTAAAAGAGTCTAGGATAATCATGCATGCTCAAGACTCATTCATAATCAATATCAACATATCCTATGTGCTCCAACATAGTGCAGCACATCCCACATGCTCCAATACAATACGCATATCACCTGCGCTCACATGGCCCAATGTAACATGGGTAATCGCCTGATTCCGGAGGGATGGATCCATATCCAAGCGCCACACGAAAATGCATCATGCCATAACATATCAATATCATAATAACTATGCGACAATAGTCATCATGCCATAACACTCACAATGTCTAAATGTGCCAAAATCATATCAATCCGTATTAAGATCTCCATCCCCAAGGATGTATGTATTATCACATCCCCTTTTTTATACCTCCTTAAAAGATAAACGTATTCTTAAAGAGAGAAGGTATTTTAAATTTTAAAGATAATAAAATATCGTGCTTCAAAAGGATTTTCCGAAGTCCCCACTTGGCATTAAATTTTAGTGTGCCACGCCACTATTTTTAAAATAATATTTTCATAAAACGCATTTGACTCAAAAATCGCTTTGCAAAAGAAGATGCTAGGTAAGGGAGTCTATTTGACTCGAGGAGAAGGTATTAGGTTCTTCCCAAGCTCCGTGAAAATAAGGTTTCATAGTTGATCTAGTTGGCTTTAAAAAACACTCTAGTTAAGGTTTAAACAGACAAAAAAAAAAATTAAACACAAAAGTGGTTCGAGGTTGTCCCCACCTAAATAAAAAAATTACAATAAAAATAAGAATACTAAAATTCCTATACGACGCCTCCTCAATGTCATCCGCATTTAGCCTTTATTTACACATATTTTGGGACATTCCCGTGATAAAATTTTTTACAAACTCTGTGGGGTATTCTCTGATAATAAACTAAAGAAGACAACTTCTTCCCTCAATTCTGAAAATAAATATGCACCCTAATGTGGCGTACCTAAGTGTGGACGATCTAAGCATATCCTTAGCGTTCAAAGCAATAAACAAATAACAAAAAGTAAAATAAAAGAAAAATCAAATAAAAGGAAAATTAATTTCATGCTCATGCTCTTTAACATTTTTTTAATTACTTGGACGAAGCTTAGTCCTAAAATATGTAAGAAAAATTTTGGGATTTTTACCTTCCTATACACTATTTGAAATTGTATTACCTCCCTACTCAAGTTTCGATTTAATTACATAGGCATATACAATTTACCAATTATATATACTTTAGGAATTAAATGAGTATCCCTTTATATTAAGAATTGAATAAGGAATCAATTATTTCCCATCCTTATTCTCTCTCTCTCTCTCTCTCTCTCCGTCTCTCTCTCTCTCTCTCTCTCTCTCTCTTTCTCTCTCTCTCTCTCTCTCTCTCTCTCTCTGTCTCTCTTTGTCTCTTAATCTCTCGTTCTCTGTTCTTTCCCCAATTTTTCTTCTTATGATGTCCTCTATTCTTTATCCTTTCATGTTGTATATATTTTTAATAAAATTCATCAATGGATTCAATTGTTTTACTATAGAGTTTTAACTTAGCAATTTCCTTTCATGTTGCACAATTGGTGTTCAAATTTAAATTGTCAATCAATAAATTCTGAAGGTGTTTGATTCTCCACTATTAACAGCCATTAAAAAGCTTTGAAACTTTGAATTCGAATTTGAGTTTTCAAAAATCATTATTTGTTTGGATTGGGTGTTGTTGCAAACAATTGGGAATATTGGTTGGAGTTTATATCTCAATTTTGAAGGTGTTTGATGAAGATTAGACTTGATTTTGGCTGAATTTCAGATTGAAACTCGAAGAAGAACACATGACATACAATATACTTAAGAAATTATAATAAAGTTGTAGTATAATTGTATTCTGTTGTAATATATATATATATTTTTATTTGAATGTTGTGTGAAAGTTAAAAAATAATTGTATAATTTATGAATCGTTGTATAAAATTTGTATTTAAGTTATCAATACCATCTTTTTACATAAAGTTATTGATATGTATCAAAATTGTATTAAGAGAGAAAGTTTTGATTGGAATTTTAGAGAGGAAGAAACACACACCACATACAAAATATATACAAATCGGATACAAAATATACAAAAAGACATATTGTATAAAAATTATATTTAAGTTGTATGATGTTGTAGATGTATTTAACTGGGTAAAAATAATGTATGAAAGTTGTAGATAAGTTATAAATAAGTGTATACTATATTATTAGTTGTATGATTTTTAATATATATGTTGTTGTAGATATATCAATTTGTACGGAATTTGTATGTCGTGGTACCATTAAATTGTATAATATTAATTGTAAGTACGATGTATCCATTATAGTACTAATTTAAATAGGTTTAGTTAACTTGTGATAGATTAGTGTATTGGGTAAGTTAACCAATTAAGTGAAGTAGGATACTTTACTAGCCTCGCACGATAGTTATTAACCTCGTAAAATCTTTGGACTAATTTTGACACATATCAACAACTTTATATAAAAAAAATAGTATTGATAACTTGAATACAAATTTTATACTACGATTCATACATCATACAACTATTTTTCAACTTTCATACAACATTCAAATAAAAAGAAAAATATAACTACAACAGAATACAATTTACATACAATTATACTACAACTTTACTACAATGTAAGTACATGGTATGTCATGTGTTCTTCTTTTTCTTCGAGTTTCAATATGAAATTCAGTCAAAATCAAGTCTAATCTTCACCAAACACCCTCAAAATTGAGATATAAACTCCAAACAATATTTTTAATTGTTTGCAACAACACCCAATCCAAACAAATAATGATTTTTGAAAATCGAAATTCGAATTCAAAGCTTCAAAGCTTTTTAATGGCTGTAAATGGTGGAGAGTCAAACACCTGAATACTAAAAACTCTTTACTGCTCATCGTCAAGGAGGATTTTCATCCAACTCATTTCACCCAACTTTGGACAGTAGCACAATGCTTCAACAGAGCCATTCAATGGAAAAGCCAATCACCTTCAAAGAGTTCAATATCAAATTTAATTTGTGACTGGTTCGGGCATTTTGTAGCTAAAGTTTATCGTTTTGAGGCTCATAACCCACTTGATGTTCAAGCCAATCTTGCCAATCACTCAAGCTATTCCAACAACTCAGCACGATCTAGGATTGTATACTTCGGGCCTACACTTTTTCAATGACGGAGCTGCTATTGCCACCATCAGATACTCAAACGTGGTTAACACCATTGTTCTCTTTAGTTGTGCCTTTTTTCAAGCAAAGAATCCCCTAATTTAAGGCACCAATAATTGATTGGGAGCCTTTTAAGGTGGAATGTATATAATTTATAAGTAATCCTTATTTAGGGCGAATAATATACAGAATTAGGATAATTTTAATAAATAAATTTCAAATATTATATAGGAAGGAAAAAATTCCAAAAATTTAATCATCTAACGGGCTGGTCATCCCCAACTCCCACGGCCCATTTTCAAGCAAATCAGATCAAAACATCCGTACAAATAAGGAAGAGTAAAGATACAGTTCATACAAGAAAAGAAAATATAAAATAACAATAAATAAGTATATGGTTGATCAAAACATGATAAGATCCACTCACTATCCCATTAATCCATCCACATATTACCTCGCCTCTCAACTCCTAAAGACCGAACCACTCCCACATGATATTTTTGCTATTAATCCTCGTTTAACTATCAAAGTAAAATCATTCTTATGACTCCAACAGGCGAACATCTCAAACACATAAACTTGGGTGCACATCACTGTTATGAGTCCTTTGAATCATGAATAATATATTATAAATTTTAGATAATAGCACGGGAAGCAACCTTGCAAATAGGGATTCAACGTCAAGTAAAGCTTGGTTATTTTGTGTATTTTAGTTCCACCTCCCTATTTGATATTCCCCATATTTGTACTTAATGTTAGGTGACTTGCGGGATGGTTGGGTTGGTTTTGGGAAGATTCGGAGTATATTGAGATATTTAGTCTCATTTTAGAAGCTTACGTTGTAAGAGTTAACCAAGGTTTTACTTTTGAGTAAACGACCTCGAATATGTGTTTTGATGGTTCCAATAGGTTCGTGTGCTGGATTTTAAACTTAGGCATATGTTTGAATTTGAATTTGGAGGTTCCTAGGTTGATTTTATTCTAATTGTTGAAAGTTAGAAATTTGAAGGTTTGAAAAATTCATAAGTTTGATCGAGAGTTAAATTTGAGGCTATCAGGTTAAGATTGTTGTTCTGAAAACTGAAATAGGTCCATTTTATTATTTGATACTTGTGTGCAAAGTTTGGGTTCTTTCCAAATTGGTTAGGCTTGAATCAAACTCGCTTGGTTTGAAGGTGGAAGTTTATAAACTTAAGAGGTTGATCTTGATCGACGATACCTGAGTTAATGTTAATTACGGTATTTGGAGCCTTTGGATAGGTTTTGATGATGTATTAGGACTTGTTGGTATAATTAGACGGGGTCCAGGTGGGCTCAGGTGTGTTTCGGATGGGTTTTAGATCAATTTGAGGTTGGTCGGTTGTTCTGGTACTGGTGTTTCGCACCTGCGAGGTTTGTTGCTCAAGTGCCAGTCCACAGAAGCGGATATGTGATTGCTGGTGCGAATTTTGCTGGGGGCTGGAGAGCTGCCGATGCGAAGAATTAGCACGTACACGAGACCGTAGATGCGGAGAGTGGATTGCAGAAGCGAAGGCAGGTAGCCCTTGGATTTCACAGAAGCAGAGGTTGGTCGCACTTGCAGGATAGCAGAAGCAAAGTTGTGCTCTGCAGGTGCGAGTAGTTGGGACTTTAGTGAAACTCGTAGAAGCGGGTCTTTTATCGCAAAAGTTACGCTGTAGAAGCGCCATATGTGGTCGCAAAGTGAAACCATCGGGCAGAATATTATAATCAAGGTTTTGGCTTCATTTTGTAACATTTTGATATGAGAGCTCGGATTGGGGCGATTTTTGAGGTGATTTTCACTCACTTGGATTGGGTAAATATCCCTAACTCAGATTTGATTATTATTCATGATTTTAGCCTTGATTTTGGCTTTTGGTTGATGAAATCTAAAGGAGAAGATTCGAGTTTTGTGAGAATTTTGGAGAATGAATAAACGAGATTTTAACCCCGATTGGGAGTCGAATTTTGATGAAACTTGTATATTTGGACTCGTGTTGGAATGGGTGATCAGAATTTGCGACTTTTGTTGGGTTCCAAGGTGCGGACCAGATTGTCTTTTTGGTTAACTTTGTGTTATTGATTAAAGATAGAGCCTTTATGCCTCGATATCGTTTCCTTTAGTATTATTTAACACCGTAGTGTGTTATTTGACTAGATTTGTGTCGTTTGGAGGTCTATTCGCGTGGGAAGGTATTTTTGGAGTATTCATTCATGCGCTTCAAGGCAAGTAACTTGTCTAAACTTGGTATGAGGGTAAGTTTCCCATTGGCTATGATATTTGAGATATGTTGGGGTGATGCATGTGCGAGGTGACAAGTGTAAATGCATATATCATGGTTATTCATGATCGGGGTAGACTTGAGGATATTATGTGCCTTGTTTTGCTAACATGCCTCTCTGTTATCGTGTTTCTGTCCACTTGTACAACTACATGGGCTATTATTTATGCTAGGAATCATGTTTAGGGTATGTGCTTACCTGTTTGAGAAATGATAAGGCTATTTTTGCTATGTTGAGCTGTTTGCCTTAATTATAGTGTAAGGCCCCGTAAAATTTTACCTAAAACCCGGAGTTTTGTGGTGCCGAAATAGATACGCGTTGGTGATTGTAGAGATTTTTGGGTTGAACAGTGCGTTGGGGAGTTGAAGAAAAAATATTTTTTAGAAATGAAGGGCGTTTTCCATGGTCCATTCTGCGGTAGCAGAACTGATCTGCGGACCGCATATCTGCCACAGACCGAGGCACAAATTTGGGCCAAATTTTTGGACCATTATGCGATCCATTATGCGACCGCATAATCATTTTTGGTGGCCGCATATGCCATCGCAGAACCAACACAATAAAATTTCGGAGGGCAGTTCTGCGGAGCATTATGCAACCGCAGAATAGGTCTGCGGACCGTAGACCGGTCCCAGAGTGAGGCAGGGGTGCCCAGTTCGGAGGGCTATTATGTGGCCCATTTTGCGGACCGTAGAAGCGTTATGCGGTCGCATATGCGACTGCAGATTTGCATCGGGGTTTCATCTTTCTAATTTTTGAACCCCGACCCATTCTTATAAAACAACCTTGGGGATCATTTTAGAAGGTTAAAACATATATTTCTAGAGAGAGGGAGTGCCATAGAGTGAGAAGGGAAGTTCCTAAGCTCATCATTCATCAATTCTTGCTCAAAGTTGAAGAATTTACAAGGAGAATTCACTAGGTCTTCATCCTAGAGGTAAGGTTCTACTCCATAGCCCTCAGTTTTGTGATTTTAACTGAAAATAGGTAATAAGACAAGCAATTCTTGGGTGTGAGAATTGTTTGTTTTACATGCATGTACCATCAAGGATAGTGGGAAGATTGTTTAGCTCTTTTGGGTAAACTTTGGGTAGTGGGGTGGGAGAATCCACCATAGGAGGACCTTGAAACCTTAATCCACACCTAGTGTTTGATAAAATGCTCAAGTGAGATGGAACTATGGACTCCTTCCTAATTTGTGTTCAATTTTGCTATATCACTAAATAGATCGAAGCCGCTAAGATTTTCGGAACATTGTAGTAATTTAAAAAGCTCGAGGCAAGGTATGTTGGCTAAAACTCTTCTCTTAAAATTGAACCCCACAATATCCTTGTAAGTCCCATGATGCTTATTATGAATTGATTATTCCAAGCAAGTCTTGTGTCAAAATAAATATGCGTCAATATGCATTCCCAAGATTCTTGTTATGTTGAGTCTTTGTTGAAAATGTGGTCTAAGTATGAGCTGTGTGTTATTACATTATGATTTAAAAGCATGATTCTAATGAAGGCTATTATGTCAATTGTGTAAGAAATCACATATGCCTAAGACCTTAAATTGCTCAAAATATGTGTTTAAAGTCTTAATTTGAAAGGCTTTGTCGTTGATTATCCATGATGATATTTCAAAGCGAAAGAAGAGAACATGAATATGATGTGCGGCCAACGTGCCAAGAATGATACTGCATTATGGAAAATGGTGCCAATAAAATAAATGGCATGTAAAATAATATGAAATGAGTGGTAAATCTTTTTGATAATAAATGCTTTGGGAGTATTTATTAGCTACCGAGGAAGGGTAGGTCGAAATAACCTAACCCCAAAACTACACGTGGGTAAAACCCCGTGTTAATATGATGAGATTGTTTCCCTTAATATGGATGGGATTGGTGTGTTGAGATATTTTTCCTTAAATGGGATGAGATTATTGCTAGCGAGATGTGATGTGACGTCGACCCACACGACATTGTGGTGAGACGGCTTAGCCGATCGAGCTAAGATCGGACACCATGCCGCGCACATGGTGGTATTGTGAGTATTTGTTTCGGGGTGAGACGGCTTAGCCGGTCGTGCTGAGATCGGACTCCGTGCTAAAACACGATGGTGTATCGGTGCTAAAGATCTCCCAACTTAAATTATTGAAACTTACTTGAAATTTACCTTTCCCCTAACTTGACACTTTGATATTGTATGAGTCTCTTATTGATTTCATGTTTTATTCTCCATTTACTGTTACTCATTCCATTGAGAGGGTGTTTAGTTTTACATACTAGTATTATTCCATATGTACTAACGTCCCTTTTACCGGGGGCGCTGCATCTTTAGTGGATGCAGGTGGTTCCATAGCAGGTGGTATTAACCAGTGATAGCAACACACTCTCTCCTCAGCTGACTTGGTGAGCCCTACTTCATTTCGGGGTCCTGTATTTCTTATCCTTTGTCCATAGTGTTTTGAGGTATAGCTGGGCCTTGTTGCCGGCACTATCATAACACTCTTTTGTTTCTATTAGAGGCTCCGTAGACATAGTGTGTATTGTATATGTTTTTGGGAAGGCTAAACTAAAAATGTTGTAATCGTATCATCTATTCCACTTTAACTATGATTGTACAATGTATTGTTTTGGAGACTTGTTAATGATGTAACTAATGGAAATGAACTGGTGTTATTCACATGACCTCTTACTATCTAATTAATGAAATGTATTCTTCTCTTTATTCATGGGTGAGTTGGGTAGATGGCACTATGCAGGCTTGCTCGACGGGGGTAGCTCTATTGAGCGCCGATCGCGCTCCCCGAGTTCAGGGCGTGACATGTTGTCATATCCAGTCGTGATATTATTTTTGCATGTTATATCTCTATCTTTGTGCACTCTTTATATGTTATATCACATTTTGTTGGTGTCCTTATATGTGTGTCATGAGTTGAGCTAACTAGTGTGAGATGTGAGCATTTGTGACTTGAGCGGTTGATGACTGATTTTAGCAATAGAGCCGATCTGATATTGATAGTTAGGTGACGTGTGCACAGGCCCTACATTGGGTTGAGTGGTATGGTTGTGTGGTGACACGTGCGCCAGACCCCATATTAGGCTTAAGTGGTATTGATTGTTGACTTAGATCCAATCAACGCTTGGGTTAGGACCCGCCCCTTCAAAGTCATGTATTAACCTGTGGGTTCAGGCACAAGGGTCATATATGTGCTTCGTAAGGGAATTATGTCTGGCCCCGTACAGTGTTGAGCGTGGTTATGCATGATGATTTAAGGGTATTTGTGCCAGGCACTTTACATGTGTGGAGATTTGGTATATTTGATTGTTTAACTACGATATTGTTGCTTTTGGCATGTATACTGGTCATGCAGGTATATGATTGTGTTTCTTTTCTCATGCTAATTGGTACTTGATGTCTCTATTTGATGAGTAGAACTTGGAATCATAGTTAAATTGATAAAATCATGTTTGGGTGATTTCTATGGAAGAATTTATGCCTTCACTATTACTTTTCAAAAGCGTGTTTATTTCTCCTCTTATTGTGAAAAGATTGAATTTGATATTACTTGAGCTACTTTTCCTTTTGCCGTTATTGTACCATTATTGTTGTTATTGGCTATTGAAATTGTTTGGATCTTGCCAAGCTCGTCACTGCTTTCAGCGTGCGGTTAGGCTTGTTACATATTAATTGCATGGGGTCGGTTGTACTCATACTACACTCTGCACTTTATGTGCAAATCTAGGTGCTTCAGACAAAAGTGATTGCTAGAGAGTGGTGTTGGTACCAGTTTTGGAGATTTTAAGGTGGCTGCTATTCCGTTCGTAGGCCTTGAGTCCCTTTTTCTCTTAGTTCATGTTATTAGTGTTTCATCTTTTAAGGTGGCTGCTATTCTGTAGAGCTCATGTACTCAAGGGCACCAGGTAGTGGGATAGTTTTCAGTTGTATTGTTGCTATTTACTGCAACTATATAAATTATTCCACTGTTGAGACTATTTAATAATATTATTTAAGTTTTTTTCTTCTTATTGATTATTGGTTTGCCTAGCAAGCGGTGTTAGGGGCCATCACGGTTCCGGTGGATTTTTGGGTCGTGACAAGTTGGTACCAATGCACTAGATTTCTTAGGTCTCACAGTCATGAGAAAGTCTAGTAGAATCTTGCGATCGGTACTGAGATGTCTATAGTTATCTTCGAGAGGCTACATGGCTATTAGGAAACTTCACTTCATTCATTCTTTATCGTGCAGATTTGTTTATCCCTAAGTTTGAATACTTGCTCTTCTATTCTCTCACAAATGGTGAGGATACGATCGTCGGGTGCAGTTGAGCAGGTGTTGGTGCCCCAGGCCAGAGCCGCAGAGGTAGGGGTGGAGCACGCTTTACAGTTAGGGGCCCTACTCGAGCAGCTACTGTGGAGCCACTAGTAGCTCCTGTTGAGGAGCAGGTTCATGATATGTGGAGCCAGTGGGACCATCTTAGGCTCCCCATCTATTAAGGATGCTTTGATCCGTATGGCGGGCTTATTCGAGAGTTTGGCTCAGGCCGAAGCATTTCCTACTGTAACAACTACTTTCCAGGTAGGGGGCAGAGTTTAGACTCCAGCTACTCATACCCCAGAGCAGGTGGCCGGTGGTTATCAGACCCTTGGAGTGTTGCTAGTTGGGGAAGTTCAGCCTACAATTATCGTGCAGCCTGAGGATAGGCCTGCGATGCCAGCTGATAAGCTAAAGAGATTGGATAAGTTCAGGAAGTTGCATCCTTCTCACTTCAGTGGTACACCTTCAGAGGATGCTTAGGGATTCTTGAATCGTTGTCATGAGATTCTGCACAATTTGGGACTAGTTGAGTCCAATAGGATTGACTTCACTACTTTCTAAATTCAAGGTCTAGCCAAGCGGTGGTAGTAGGTTTATGAGCTGGGCAGACCAGCAGGATAATCTCCTATTACATGGGATCAGTTCTCTAGGGTCTTTTTAGAGTATTCTGGGCCATCCACTAGGAGAGAGGAGCTGAGGAGGAGTTTGAGTACCTTCAGCAAGGTCAGGTGTTAGTTACTGAGTATGAGATGAGGTTTACAAAGATGTCCGATCATTGTTACTGTTTTGATTCCCACCGAGGAGGAGAGAGTGAGGAGGTTCATTGAGGGTCTTCACCCTAGTATTCGCCTTGCTATGGCTAGAGAGACCAAGATTGGGACTTCATTTCACCAGGTGGTAAAGATAGCCTATGGTGTGGAGTGCATCTGCATCGAGACTAGGGAGATGATGCAGGGTAGGTACAAGAGGTCCCAACATTCAGGTAGCTTCAGTGGCCTTATTTGGCGTTCGAGGTCGATTCGGGAGAGGCCATTCTAGCAGGCTAGTTTATCATTCACCACCGCCCAGTCGAGGAGCTTCTGTGCAGTCATCATTCAGTGAACTTCCATAACAGAGTTCTCATCGCGCTCCATTTTTTCAGGGTTCATCGTTAACATGCACTTTTGGCGGGTATTCTAGTTCATGGGGTTCGACTCAAGCTCCACATTTATTTTCGGTCAGAGGCTGTTATGAGTGTGGGGATCTGGGGAACATCTAGAAATACTGGCTCCCCGTCTTTTTAGAGGTTCAGGGTAGAAAGGAGGACAAACTATGATTCCTGCTCAAGTTGATACACCAGCTAATCAGCCATCTCAGGGGGAGGGGGGAGGTCTTCCAGGGCGTGGTCATCCTA
Organism: Nicotiana obtusifolia; assembly: GCA_002018475.1. Classification (NCBI taxonomy): domain Eukaryota; kingdom Viridiplantae; phylum Streptophyta; class Magnoliopsida; order Solanales; family Solanaceae; genus Nicotiana; species Nicotiana obtusifolia. The sequence continues at coordinate 61,415 of MCJB01013880.1, read as the reverse complement.
GAGGGGAGCTTAGTCCAGTGGGGGACTGGCCAGATGCTATGCATTTCCAGAGAGGACCGAGTCTGTTGCTTCTGATGTTGTTATTACATGTATTATTTCTATGTTCCACAAAGATGCTTCAGTATTTGTTTGATCTTTGTTCTACTTATTCATATGTGTCATATACTTTGCTTTTTTTTTTTGGATATGCCATGTGATTCGCTTGTTACCCCTTTTCATGTGTCTACACCGGTTGGGAATTCTATTATGGTGGATCATGTGTATTTGTCTTGTGTGGTTACTACTGGTGGTTATGCGACTAGTCTTGACCTTCTATTACTTAGTATGGTGGACTGTGGTGTGAATTTAGACTTAGGCATATGTCCAAATTTGCATTTGGATGTTTCTAGAAGGTTTTGACACTATTTGGCCAAGGTTGCAACGTGAAGGTTCAAAATGTTCATAGGTTTGACCGGAAGTTGACTTCGATGTTATCGGGTTCGGATTGTGGTTTGGGGAGTTGGAAGTGTTTCATTATGTCATTTGGAACTAGTATATTTTTGGTATGGATTGGCTATCTCTATACTATGCTATTCTTGATTGTCACGCTAAGATCATGACATTGGTGATGCTGAGGTTGGAGTGGAAGGGTTCTCTTGGTTGCACTCCTAGTAGAGTTATCTCATTCTTTAAGGCTTAATGGATGGTTGGGAAATGATGTTTGGTGTATCCATCTTTTGTCAGAGATGTTAGTGCTGATACTCTTACTATTGAGTTAGTTTCAGTAGTGAGGGAGTTTCTGGATGTGTTTCCTGCAGACCTACCGGGCATGCCACCTAATAGGGATATCAATTTCAGCATTGATTTGGAACCGGGTACTAGCCTATTTTTATACTACCATATCACATGGCTCTAAAAGAATTGCTGGATAAGGGGTTCATTAGGACTAGTGTTCCACCTTGGGGTGCACCAGTGTCATTAGTTAAGAAAAAAGAATGGTTCTATGAGAATGTGTATTGACTACCGACAGTTGAACAAGGTTAACATCAAGAACAAATATCCACTATTGCGCATTGATGATTTATTTTATCAGCTTCAGGGTGCTAGGGTGTTCTCAAATATTAACTTGAGATCAGGGTATCACCAGTTCAAGATTAGGGCTTCGAACATCTCTAAGACGGCTTTCAGGACTCGTTATGGTCATTATGAATTTTTGGTGATGTCGTTTGGATTGGCTAATGTCCTTTCATGCATTTGATGAACATTGTGTTCCAACCCTATTTGGATTCTTTTATCATTATGTTCATTGATGATATATTGGTACATTCCCTTAGTAGGGAGGAACACAAGCAATGTTTGAGGACTGTGCTTTGGACTTTGAGGGAGAAGAAGCTATATCCTAAGTTCTCCAAGTGCGGGTTTTGGTTGGACTCGGTAGCATTTTTGGGTCATGTGGTATCTAGTGATGGGATCAAGTTAGACCTGAAGAACATTGAGGCAGTTCGAAGTTGGCCCAGACCTCCTATCGCTACAGAGATCAGGAGATTTTTTGGTTTGGCTGGTTACTACCGTCGCTTCATGTAGGGATTTTCATCTGTTGCAGCCATATTGACTAAGTTGAATTAGAAGGGTTCAAGTGGTCGGATGAGTATGAGGAGAGCTTTCAGAAGCTCAAGACTACTTTGACTACAACTCCAATGTTGGTTTTGCCTTTTGGATCGGGGTCAAATACGTTCTATTGTGATGCTTCATAAGTTAGAATTTGTGTGTTGATGCAGGACATTAGGGTGATTACCTACGCATCGCGCCAGTTGAAGCCCTATGAGAAAAACTATCTAGTGCATGACTTGGAGTTAGCAACAATTGTACACACTCTCAAGATTTGGAGGCATTACTTATATGGTGTGTGTTGTGACGTGTATAAGGATCATCTGAGTTTTCAACATCTATTCAAGCAAAAGGATTTGAACTTGAGGTAGTAGAGGTAGTTGGAGTTATTGAAGGACTATGACCTCACTATTCTTTATCATCCAAGGAAGGAAAATGTAGTGGCTGACACCTCGAGTAAAAAGGCAGAGAGTATAGAGAGCTTAGCATTTATTCCAACTGCGGAGAGGCCTTTGGATATGGATGTTCAAGTTGGCCAACAAATTTGTGAGAATGGAAATTTCAGAGCCTAGCAGAGTCCTTGATTGTGTTGTATCTCAGTCGTCCTTGTTTGATTGCATTAAGACTTGTCAGCATGACGATCCCCATTTGCTGGTTTGTAAGGACACGGTGCAGGGAAGTGGTGCTAAGAAGGTGACTATTGGTGAAGATGGTGTGCTACGGCTTTAGGGCCGGATTTTTTTTCCTAATATGGATGGTTTGAGGGAGTTAATTCTTGAGGAGGCTTACAGTTACTGGTATTGTATTCACCCAGGTGCGACAAAGATGTATTGTTATTTGAAGCAGCATTATTAGTGGTGGAGGATGAAGAAGGATATTGTTGCGTATGTTTGTTGGTGTTTGAATTGCCAGCAGGTCACGTATTAGTATCAAAGACCGAGTGATTTGCTTCAGGAAATTAAGATACCGGAGTGGAAGTGGGAGTGCAGCGCCATGGATTTTATGGTAGGGTTTCCATAGACATAGAGGAGATTTGATGTTGTTTGGGTCATTTTGGACAGATTGACCAAGTCTGCATTTTTCATTCCAGTCATGACTTCTTACACTTCGGAGCAGTTGGCTAAGATCTGCTTGCATGGTGCACTTGCTTCTATCATCTCGGATCGCGGCACTTAGTTTACTTTGTATTTCTTGAGAGCAGTTCAGCGTGAGTTGGGCACGCAAGTTGAGTTGAGTACTACATTTCACCCTTAGATGGATGTGCATTCGTGCGGACCATTCGTATCTTGAAGGATATATTGAGAGCCTGCGTCATAGATTTTGGAGGCCAACGGGATTAGTTTCTTCCATTAGCAGAGTTTTCGTACAACAACAACCATCAGTTGAGCATACAGATGGCTCCATATGAGGCATTATATGTGAGGCGATGTCGTTCTCCGATTGATTAGTTTTAGCCTGGGGAGGCTAGGTTGTTAGGCACATATTTGGTTCGTGATGCCTTGGAGAATGTGAAATTGATTCATGGCTTTGCACAACGATAGTCCAAGCAGAAGAGTTATGTTGATAGGAAGGTTCATGAGGTGGCTTTCATGGAGGGTGAGAAGGTTCTTCTTTGAGTTTTATGAAGGACGTGATGAGATTCAGGAAGAAGGGCAAGTAGAGCCCTAGGTATATTTGTCCTTTTGAGGTGTTGGAGAGAGTTGGTGAGGTGGCGTACAGACTTGATCTGCCACCTAGCTTATCGGGAGTTCATTTGGTAGTCCAGGTTACCATGCTCCCAAAGTATTATGAGGATTAGCCACACGTGGTGGATTTCATTTAAGTGTAGTTGGATGTGAATCTAGCATATGAGGAAGAGCCCGTGGCCATTTTGTATGGGAAGGTTCGGAAGCTGATGTCTAAAGATATTGCATCAGTAAAGGTTTAGTAGAGAGGTCAATCGGTCGGGGAGGCGACTTGGGAGACCAAGCATGATGCAGAGTAGATATTCTTATCTTTTTGATATCCCAGATATGATTCTAAACTCTCTTAAGGATGAATGTTTGTTTAAGAAGGGGGAGAATGTAACGACCTGGTCGATCGTTTTGTATAATTCAGCCCCGCTTCTTTGGAAGCTTAAGTTGTAAGAGTTGAGCAAGGTTGACTGTTGAGTAAATGATCTCTGATTCATATTTTTGATGGTTCCAATAGGTTCGTGTGATGATTTTGGACTTAGGCATATATTCAGATTTGGATTTGGAGTTCCTAGGTTAATTTGGTTCTAATTGTTGAAAGCTAGAAATTTGAAGGTTTAGAAAATTTATAAGTTTGTCCACGAGTTGAATTTGACGCTATTGGGTTTGGATTGTTGTTCCAAGAATTGAAATAGGTCCGTTTTAGCATTTGGAACATGTGTGCAAAGTTTGGGTTCATTCCAGATGGGTTAGGCTTGAATCAGATGCTTGGTTTGAAGTTGGAGACATATGAACTTAAGAGGTTGATCTTGATCGACGATTCTTGGTTTTGATGTTAATTACAATGATTGGAGCCTTAGGATAGGTTTGGGTGATGCATTAAGACTTATTGGTATGATTGGATGGGGTCCTAGGGGGATCGGGTGTGTTTAAGATAGGTTGCAGATCAATTTGAGGTTGATTGGCAGTCTAGTACTGGTGTTTCTCACATGCGAGGTTTGGTGCATAGGTGCGATCCCCAGAAATGGATAGGTGATTGCAGGTGAACGTTTGGCTGTGAACTGGACTATCCACGAATGCAAAGAATTGGTGCATCTACGAGACTGCAGATGCAGAGATTGGATCACAGAAGCAAAAGCAGGCTGAAATGGGGTATTTCGCAGAAGCGGAGGTTGGTCGCACCTATGGGATCATAGAAGCGGAGTTGTGCTCCGCATGTGCGAGTGGTTGGGACTTTAGTGAAACTCGTAGAAGCGAGTCTTTATCGTAGAAGCGAAGCCACTAGGCAAAAATATTACAATCAAGGGTTTGGCTTTAGTTTATCATATTTTGAGATTGTGAGCTCGGATTGGGCCATTTTTGAGGTGATTTTTACTCACTTGGATTGGTTAAGTATCCTTAACTCAGATTTTATTGTTATTTGTGATTCAATCCTTGATTTTGGCTTTTGGATGATGATATGTAAAGGAGAAATTCGGGTTTTGTGAGAATGAATAAGTGAGATTTGAAACCTGGTTAGGAGCCGGATTTGGATGAAACTTGTATATTTGGACTCGTGTTGGAATGGGTGATCAGGATTTGTGACTTTTATCGGGTTCTGTGATGCGGGCCCAGGTTGAATTTGTGGTTGACTTTGTATTTTTTATTAAATATTGTCACGACCCAAAATCCATCTAGTCGTGATGACACTTAACTAACCCCTAGGTAAGCCAAATAACAAACAATGAACACAATTCTAATGAAATTAATAAGAAACAATAAGTGAAATAACTAAATTTCTATAAATAACCCAATGATTGGTAGTACAAGTCATGAGCCACTATGATTTAGATTTACAAATTGATATGAAGAACAAATACAATATTTATTTGCAGTTTACATAAACAAAGATGAATCCTAAACTACCATAAACAAGAGGTAGCTTGAATCGGGAACGCAGGTACGTCTTCCATGCAAGGCTCTGTCTTCCATAGCTATGCAACTTCAAGATCTGCACGCAAGGTGCAGAAGTGTAGTATGAGCACAACCGACCCCATGTGCCCAGTAAGTATCTTGATTAACGTCGGTGAAGTAGCGACGAGGTTTTAAGTTAAAGATATTGACATACAATGTAACTGTGCAGATAATAAGCAGGAAAACAAGGAAGAACATTGATTGGAGAGCTATGGAGCAAATTAACAGACATGGCAAACAAGACATAACCTCATAACCATTTCTACAAAGGAAATAATAATTGCAAAGTATGCACAAGATCATAACCAAACATCATTAACATATACCGTTGCGATGTGCAACTGATCCCAATCTCAATAAATAGTGTTGCGGCGTTCAACCCGATCCCAATATCAATAAACACTATTGCAGCTTGCAACCCGATCCCAATATCAATAAATACTGTTGTGGCATGCAACCCGATTCCAATTGTCACGCTCCAAACCCGGGGAGTCGAGACCGGCACCCGGTGCCTCACTTAACCGAGCGTTCCAACTTGAGACTGAGGGACTCTGAACATATAATGTCATACTTTGGCCATAGGGGCACATTGCAAGACAATTTGTGAAATAAAATATAAAATTGAACGAAGACTAGCTCTGACTGAACATTAATATAAAGCTAGGCTGATAAGGCCGTCATAAATACTACAACTGACAGACAAAAAAAAAATGCACGCAAGGCCTACAAGCCCAACATAACGCACTGACAGACATGATATGTCTACAAGCCTCTACTGATGGATGTACTATGGTCGGAATAGGGTGTGTGTATATATATATATATATATATATATATATATACATACATACATACATACATAATATGCACTCAAAACCCTAGACCCGACAACTCCGAATGACGTGGAGCTTCGCGATCAAGCTGAACTCGGACAGCACCTACTGAGGAGGTCTACCAGTCTGTCTATCTGAACCAGCATGCATGAAATGCAGCGTCCATAAAAGGGACGTCAATACGAAATAATGTACCGAGTATGTAAGGTAATAGAATAGCTGAAAGTTGAAACAGAATTGATTATATAATAATTGAAAGTAACTGGGAGTCAAAGATGATTTGAAGATATACTTACCTGCTGATACTGCCTCAAGTCTCTCAATAGATTAAGTAAAATAGTTGTCCGGCCCTATAAGGCTCGGTACATGTAACTGCTTGGCCGTGATAGGCTCGCTCATAGGTGCTCGACCATACTAGGCTCGGTATCTCGGCCATTCTGGGCAAGCTCATAGGCGCTCGACCACAGTAGGTTCGGTATATAACTTACCATCTGATCTGAGGTTGCCCAATAGGGGCCTGCCCACTGATTATAGCTCGATGGTGGTGAAAATACTGTAATACTATATATACACATAGACGCTTTGCTCCTTTGACCGGAAGAAGACAATAGTTAACTGAATATAAAGTTCTGATAAGAGAGAATACAGTAACTTGTGAGACTAGGATAGTGTACATAAATTTAGGAGTACGAACTTCTCTTTATGTCTCGTTATCAAACGCATGTAGTTACGAGGTCATGCCAAAATGAAGGAAAGGTTAAGCCTTAACATACCTAATCATAATCTTTCCAATAACCCATTGAAATCGTCTCTTCGCACCTTAATCTACAACAACAATAATAATACTATCATTAAGTTACGAAAAGTACAACTATCGCACATCGAACGGCAAGCTTATTTTATATTAAGCGGGCAACATCTCCCCTATAATCTTTACTTCCTCCTAGTTTGGGATAACACCAATAGAATAAGAAAACAACAATCAAAACACATGTACATCATTTTCCAGCCTTATATCCATCACAAAATACTAAAAAACAGCCCAACGCACCCTAATCTCTTCATACACAAAATGACCACCATAGTAGTGTCAAACAGCCCGAAAATATTACAACGAATGAGCAGACCTCCATCCCGCATTTATGTGGTGTTTCTCCACACACTTTATCCTCTATCAAAACAAAAAATCCAATAACAACACAAAAAAACACACAAAGCAGTCCACTGCAAGTTGAATAACTCGAACTCACGACTTCCGATCACCGTCCAGTGAGTTCTTACAATTATAAAACAAAATTCTATACATTTCCAGCATAAAAAATTGATGAAAGAGAGTATACTTACCTTATTTGGTGAATATCTCAGCTCCTATGTTGGTTCTTCAACCCTTAGGTTTTCCTCCAACTAGAACTTGAATAGAAGAGAAAATTAATTCGGGTTTGTGTTGAATTTTTGGGAGACGTTTGCAGGGGCTCATCTCTAGTTTTTATGCTCTATAATGAGTGTGATATATGAAGGAAATAATAACTTAATAGGGCTATTTGTCCGACCCGAATTGGCCCCTTTTTGGACATATTTAGTCCTCTCATTTAAGCAAGTAGGTGACACACCTACTTGTCACCTATGCAGTCTGCAGTCTCGCAAATCTGCATATATCTCTCTACTCCGATATCGTATTGACAAACGGTTTAATGTGTCAGAAAATAGGCTCATAGATATCCAATTTTATTGGTGGATAACCACTTAACTCTAAATATATTGGGAGAAAAGCTCAGTGACATTAGATCCAAGTTTCAGTAAAAGTTATGAACATAACTTGTGACGATTTTCATCGACTTTTGTTCCACAACTCGCTTGTCTTTAAAACTTAACATGTTAATAACCCTAATATCACCCTAAAGGTACGAGTTATAAAATTACCAACCTGTCGGCTTTCGACAAAATATTATTTTCTTCAATTACTTTAGCTTCGGAACCTTCCAACCCTTGCTGTACTTGTTGTTCACGATATTCAATATTTGTAACCTCCAAGGTAACATGATTAACTTAATTTATATACTTTCAAAGATGATCTCATTTTTGGTCTTAAATCAGTTTGCTTACGACGTACTTTTAAGTACGAAAATATGGGATGTAACGTTATTTTCCCCTTTGGAACATTCGTCCTCGAATGTTGGCTGATGCGCTTATTAGTATCCAACTCTCACAATACTTCCTTAACACATGTTTTAACTCATCATTATCTTTGTAAAGGTCCTTAAACTCTCTGACTCATATCGATTCACTTAAGATGCATTCTAACATGAAAGTACCAGGTGTAATATCCTCCCCTCCCAGGAACATTCGTCCTCGAATGTTTACTCTTAGAGAATTGGGAAACTTTAGCCAGAGTCTCCTCCATAAACTATACTAAAACCAACCTGCACACAGCCAGAAAACATACTATTCATGCCACACGTGGCCAATGTCTATAAATAGCAACACTTGGCCTCATACGACCGTTAATATAAATACTGAAAGTCAAAAATAAGAGCTTACTTGATGACCTACTGGTCTAAATAGAGCTGTGCTAAAGTATCCCATCTCGAGCCATATCTTCAGTTTGAAATAGGTGGGGGTATTTAGAATTTATTTCTTCCTCCGCTTCCCACGTCATCTCTTCCACATTCTTGCTTCTCCATGAAACCTTCACGGAGGCTACCTCCTTATATTGTAGCTTACAGATTTGTTGGATTAGGATGGCAACTAGAACATTCTCGTACGATAAGTCCTCCGATCTATACATCATCAATGGGTGCCACTAGGGTAGGATCCCCAATGCACTTCCGTAGCATAGGTACGTGAAAATCCAGACGGACAAGTTCCAATTTCGAGGGCAAATCTAACTCATATGTTACTCGGCCCACTCTTCGAATAATCCTATAAGGCCAAATATACTGTGGGCTAATCTTGCCTTTCTTGCCAAACCTCATTATGCCCTTCATAGGCGACACCTTTAAGAATACCCAGTCGTCAACCCCGAACACTAAGTCTTGTTGCCGCATGTACGAATATGACTTTTGACGACTCTAAGCTCTCAACAGTCGCTCCGGATAAGCTTTACTTTTTGTACCGCCTACTGAACCAAGTTTGGCCCATGTAACCCAGATTCTCCAACATCAAACCACCCTATAGAAGATCTGCACTTACTCCCATACAAAGCCTCATACGGAGCCATCTGGATACTGGAATTGTAACTACTATTATATGCAAACTTGATAAGAGATAGATGTTCATCCCAACTTCTTTTAAAATCCAACACACATGTGCGTAACATATAATTGTGCGCTTGGCTGTCCATCAGTTTGTGGACAAAAAGCTGTGCCGAGATTCACCTGAGTCCCTAGATCTCTCTGAAATGACCTCAAAAAATGCGCTGTAAACTGGGGCCCTCGGTCAGATATAATAGATACAGATACTCAATGTAGCCGCACTATCCCCTTAATATATAACTTTGCATATTCTTCAGCTGTGTATGTAGATTTGACCGGTAGGAAATGGGCTGATTTCGTGAGCCTATCGTCTATCACCTATATAAAATCGAACTTACGATGAGAATGAGGAAAACCCATGGTAAAGTCTATGTTTATCACCTCCCAATTCCACGGCAGGATCTCTAAAGTCTGCATTAGCCCTCTGGGTTGCTGGTGCTCTACCTTTACCTGCTGGCAATTAGGATACTGGGCGACAAAACTCAGCAATGTTCTTCTTTATATCATTCCACCAGTACACATCCTTAGTGTAATGATACATCTTCATCGACCCAGGATGAATGGAGTACCACGAATAATGTGCCTCTAACTTAATAATGTCTCATAGCCCTGCTACATCTAGGACACATAGACGGCCCCTGTATCTGAGAACCCCATCTTCCTGGAACTCTAATAGCGGCTTCCTCTGCTGTGGAACTCGCTCTCTCAATTCGACCAACTCTGGGTCCTCGTACTGCCTTTCCTTTACTTCAGCTATAAGAGATGATTTTGCAGTGTTTTGGAGTACAACTCCACCATCTTCATAATCTACTAACCGAACCCCCAAACAAGCCAGTTGATGAAGCTCTCTAGCTAATTCTCTTTCTCAGCCTCTACATGTGCTAAGCTACCCATAGATCGACGACTTAAGGCATCGACTACAACATTAGCTTTCCTTGGATGGTAAATAATGTAAACGTCATAATCCTTCAATAACTCTAGCCATTACTTCTATCGCAAATTCAACTCCTTTTTCTTGAAGATATATTGCAGGATTTTGTGATCTGTAAATACATCCACATGAAAACCATATAAATAATGCCACCATATCTTAAGTGCATGGACAACCACAGCTAACTCGAGATCGTGGGTCAGATAATTACTCTCGTGATTCCTTAACTGCCTTGAAGCATACACAATTACCTTCCCATGTTGCATTAGGACACATCCTAACCCGACACCTGAGGCATCACAATACACGACATAAGACTTTGGACCCTCTGGAAGTGTTAGAACTGGCGCTGGGGTCAACCTATTCTTATGCTCTTGGGAACTCCGCTCGCAATACTCTATCCACTGAAACTTAGTTGCTTCTGAGTCAGCTCTGCCAACGGTGCCGAAAGGGAAGAAAAACCATCTACGAACCTTTAGTAGCCTGCGAAGCCTAGAAAGCTACAAACCTCTGTCGGGGTGGTAGGTTTAGGCTAGGATTTCACGACCTCAATCTTTTGAGTGTCTACCTTTTATGCCTTCATGGATACAATATGCCCAATGAATGGTACAGATTTCAACCAGAACTCACATTTAGAAATCTTAACACACAACTTACGATCACGGAGGTTTTGGAGTAACGCTGGTAGGTGGTTCGCATGATCCTCCTATGAACACGAATAAACCAAAATATTATCAATAAATACTATCATGAACAAATCTAAAAATGGCCGAAATACGCTATTCATCAAGTCCTTACAACGGGTGCATTTGGCAACCTGAAGGACTTGACAAGGAACTCGAAGTGGCCATAATGGGTTCTGAAGGCTGTATTCGAAATATCTTTCTCCCGAACTCTAACCTGGTGGTACCCCGACCTCAAATCTATCTTTGAGAAGCATCTAGCCCCTTGCAACTGATCAAACAAATCATTGATCCTTGGATGTAGATACTTATTCTTAATAGTTATCTTGTTCAGATGCCTATAATCGATACACATCCTCAGCGAGCCATGTTTCTTTCGCACAAAAAGTACCGGTGCACCCCAAGGTGAGGTACTGGGTCTGACGAATCCTTTCTCCAGCAAATCTTTTAACTACTCCTTCAAATCCTTCAATTCGGCAGGAGTCATTCTATACGGAGGGATGGATATTGGTTGAGTTCTCGGAAGCAAATCGATGCTAAAATCAATCTCTTGCTTTGGAGGAATACTTGAAAGCTCATCTAGAAACACATTTGTGTACTTTATGACTACTGGAATAGACTAAGTGTTGGTATCTCGGCATCTGCGTCTCTAACTCGTATAATATGATAAATGCATTCTTTTACGATCATTTTGCTCGCCTTCAGATAGGAAATAAACCTACCTTTGGGTGGCGCTGTATTACCTACCCATTCAAGGACCGCCTTCAGTGTTATTTATGCATGCATGTACTATCAAGGTTTGTAGGAAGGTTGTTGAGCTCAAATGGGTAGGCTTTGGGTTGTGGGATGAAAGAATCCACCATAGGAGGACCTTGAAATCATAATGCCCACCTAGTGTTTGATAAAATTCTCAAATGAGGTGAAATCACGAATACCCTCCTAATTTGTGTTCAATTTTGTTATGTTTCCAAATAGATCGAAGTTGCTAAGATTTTTGGAACACTGTAGTAATTCATGGAAGCTCAAAGCGAGGTATGTTGGCTAAACTTCTCTCTTAGAATTGAACCCCACGATGTCTTGTACGTTCCAAGTTGTTCATTATATATTGACTATTCCGAATAAGCCTTATGTCAAAAGATATATGTTCAATATGTATTTCAGATGTTCTTGTCACGTTATGTTACCATTTGAGAATGTGTTCACATTATATCTAAATGTTATGACTTCAAGTCGTGTTTCAAATGAAAGCTATCATGCCAAATTTTGTAAGAAATCTCAATTTGCTTAAGACCCTTATTTGCTCACATGTGTACTTAAAGTTGTGAATAGAAATGCTTTGTTCTTGATGATCTGTGATGATGTTTGAAAGTGAAAGAGGTGAGCATGAAATATGAAATACGGCCAACGTGCCAAGAATGATATTATTTGGGGCCACTCGTGCTAACGAAATGAAGAAACGTGTAAAAGAGTTTGAAATGAGTTGAAAGTCCTCTATATAATAAACATTTTTTTGGGGAGGCTCGTTAGTTACTGAGGAAGGGTTGGTCGAAATAACCTAACCTCGAAACTACACGTGCCGGTATGGGAGTGAATTGTGATTATCCCCCCTATTTTTAAGATGAGATTGATGTGATGAGAATATTCTCCTTTATTGGGATGATATGATTGCTAGAAAAGGGTGATGTCGATCCATACCGCATTGTGGTGATACGGCCTAGCCAGTCGGATCGTGATCGAACGCCATGCCGCACACATGGTGGTGATTATACTGGAAATTGTATTTGAAATTGTGATTGAGATTGTGATTGTGATTACACCTCCACCCGCACACATTGGGGTGAGATGGTGGGGACAGTTTGTGTAGACTGAATGTCTTTGGGTGAGATGGCCTAGCCGATCGGGCCGTGATCGGGCTCGCGCTAAAATAACGGTGGTATATCGGCTAGAGATCTCCCAACCTAAAATATGAAAATTTACTTGAAAACTTGTCTTTTTCCTAACTTGATGTTTTGGTATTGTTTGAGGCTCCCATTGATTCTATGATTGTTCTTTCTTGTGTTATTACGCGTTCTATTGAGAGGGTGTTTAGTCATACATGCTAGTACTATTCCATATGTACTAACGTCCCTTTTCCCATGGACGCTGCATCTTTAATGGATGCAGGTGGTTCCACCTGCACCCTCTTCCCAGTAGATTTGGTGAGCCCCACTTCATTTCGGGGTCTTCTATCTTTTGTTCCTCGTGTATTGTGTTTGAGGTATAGCCGGGGCCTTGTTGCTGGCACTGTCATGGTACTCCTTCGTATCTATTAGAGGCTTCGTAGACACAGTGTGGGTTGTATATCGATTTTGGGAAAGTCAAACTAGTTTTATTGTATTTGAATCACTTTTTTCATTTCAACTAAAAAAGTGCATGTATTTTGCGACTTTAAAATGAAGTAACTAATGGTAATGAATTGGTATTGTATACATGATCTCCTCATTGTCTAATTAACGAAAATATATCTTCCCTTTATTCGTGGGTGAGTTTGGGTAGAAGGCAATCTAGCAGGCTAACTCGACCGGGTAATCTTGGTTGAGTGCCGGTCGCGCTCCCCAAGGTCGGGGCTTGACAAAATATTGTAACTTGTGAGACTAGATAATGTACATAAATTTAGGAGTACGAACTTCTCTTTATGTCTCGTTATCAGACGCGTGTAGTTATGAGATCATGCTAAAATGAAGAAAATGTTTAGCCTTAACATACCTTATCATAATATTTCCAATAACCACGTTGAACTCTCTCTTTTCACCCTAAACTACAACAACGATAATAATACTATCATTAAGTTACGAAAAGTACAACTATTGAAAAACGAACGACAAGCTTATTTTATATTAAAACAGACAACATCTCCCTATAATCTTTACTTCCTCCCAATTCGAGATAACACCAATAACACAAGAACACAAAAATAAAAACATATATACATCATTTTCCATCCTGATATCCATCATGAAATACCACAAAACAGCCCAACGTACCCCAATCTCTTCATACGCAAAACGACCACCATAGTAGTGTCAAACAACCCCAAAATGTTATGACGAACGACCAGACCACCACCCCGCATTTATGTGGTATTTCTACACACCCTTTCTCCTCCAAAACTCCATAAAACACTAGCAAAACACACAATCCAACAACAACATAGAACGCCCACAAAACAGTCCACTACAAGTTGAATAACTCGAACTCATGACTTCCATTTACCGTCACGTGAGTTCTTATAATTATAGAACGAATTTATATACATTTCCAGCAGAAAAAATGGATGAAAGAGATCAGTATACTTATCTTATTTGGTGAATATCTCAGCTCCTATCTTGGTTCTTCAACCCTTAGGGTTTCCTCCAACTAGAACTTGAAAAGAAGAGAAAATCAATTAGGGTTTGTGTCGAATTTTTGGGAGAAGTTTGCAGGGGCTTATCTCTGGTTTTTATGCTCTATAATGAGTGTGATATATGAAGGTAATAATCCCTAAAAAGGGATCTTTAGTTGACCCGAACTGGCCCCTTTTTGGACATATTTAGTCCCTTCATTTAAGCAAGTAGGCAATGCACCTACTTGTCACCTATGCAGTCTGCGCTATCTCGCAAAAATACATACATCTCTCTACTCCGATGTTGTATTGATAAAAGTTTTAGTGTATTAGAAAATAGACTCATAGGTCTTCAATTTGATGGGAGGATCACCCCATAACTCTAAGTATATTGGGATAAAATCTCTATGACATTAGATCCAAGTTTCAGTAAAACTTATGAACGTAACTTGTGACGACTTTTATCGACTTTTGTTCCATAACTCACTTGACTTTAAAAATTAACACATGACTATCATAAGAATAAAATAACTCATAACATAACCCTCTTATCATGTTAATAACCCTAATCTCACCCCAAAGGTACGGATTATAACATTCCCAACTTGTCGACTTTCGACGAAACATTATTTTCTTCAATTCCTTTAGCTTCTGAACCTTCCAACCCTCTTTGTACTTGTTGTTCATCATCTTCAATATTTGTAACCTCCAAGGTAATATGATTAGCTTACTTTATACACTTTTAAAGATGTCTCATTTTTGGTCTTACATCAGTCTGCTTACAACGTACGTTTACGTACGAAAATTTGGGGTCTAACATTTTTTCCCCCTGTGGGTTGACTGATGCGCTTATCAGTCTCCAACCCTCACAATACTTCCTTAACACATGTTTTAACTCATCATTACCTTCGTAAAGGTCCTTAAACTCTCCGACTTATATCGATCCACTTAATATGCATTCCAACATGAAAGTACCGGGTGTAATATCCTCCCCCTTCAAAACATTCGTCCTTGAATATTTACTATTAGAGACTTGGGAAAATTTTGCCAGAGTCTCCTCCGTACACTAGACTAAATCCAACCTGCACGCAGCCAGAAAACATACTATACATTCCATACATGGCCAATGTCTATAAATAGCAAGATTTGGCCTCACATGGCCGTCAATCATAAATACTGAAAGTCTAAAATAAGAGCCTACCTGATGACTTACTGGTCTGAATAGATTTGTGTTGAAGTATCGCATCTCGAGCCATATCTTCAGTTAGGAATAAGTTGGTGTATTAAGACTTCATTTCTTCCTCCACTTCCCACGTCATCTCTTCCACATTTTTGCTTCTCCATAAAACCTTCACAGAGGCTACCTTCTTATTTTGTTGCTTGTGAATTTGTCGGTCTAGGATGGCTACTGGAACTTCCTCGTATGATAAGTACTCCGTGATCTGTACATCATCAGTGGGAACCACTCGGGTAGGATCTGAAATGCACTTCCATAGCATAGATACGTGAAAAATCGGATGGACAGATTCCAATTCCGAGGGAAAATCTAACTCATAAGCTACTCGGCCCAGTCTTCGTATAATCCCATAAGGACCAATATACCGTGGGCTAAGCTTGTATTTCTTGCCAAACCTCATCACGCCCTTCATAGGCGACACCTTTAAGAATACCCAGTTATCTACCCCGAACTCTAAGTCTCGTCGTTGCACGCCTGAATATGACTTCTGATGACTCTGAGCTATCAATAGTCGCTCCTGGATAAGCTTTACCTTCTCTACGACCTGTTAAACCTAGTCTGGCCCATATAACCCCAATTCTCCAACATCAAACCACACTATAGGAGATCTGCACTTACGGCCATACAAAGCCTCATAAGGAGCCATCTGGATATTGAAATTGTAACTGTTATTATATGCAAACTCGATAAGAGGTAGATGTTCATCCCAAATTCTTTTAAAATCCAACACACATGCGCGTAACATATGCTTGAGCATCTGAATTGTGCGCTTGGCTGTCCATCAGTTTGTGGAGGAAAAGTTGTGCCGAGATTCACCTGAGTCCCTAGATCTCTCTGAAATGACCTCCAAAAATGCGCTGTAAACTGGGCCCCTCAGTCAGATATAATAGATATAGGTACTCAATGTAGCCGCACTATCCCTTTAAATATAACTTTGCATATTTTTCAGCTGTGTATGTAGATCTGACCGGTAGGAAATAGGCTAATTTTGTGAGCCTATCGTCTATCACCTATATAGAATCGAACTTACGAAAAAAATGAGGAAAACCCATGATGAAGTCTATGTTTATCACCTCCTAATTCCACGGCGGGATCTCTAAAGTCTGCATTAGCCCTCTGGGCTTCTGGTGCTCTACCTTTACCTGCTGGCAATTAGGATACTGGGCGACAAACTCAGCAATGTTCTTCTTTATATCATTCCACCAGTACACATCCTTAGTGTAATGATACATCTTCATCGACCCAGGATGAATGGAGTACCACGAATAATGTGCCTCTAAATTAATCATGTCTCGTAGCCCTGCTACATCTAGGATACATAGACGATCCCTGTATCTGAGAACCCTATCTTCCTTGAACTCTAATATAGGCTTCTTCTACTGTGGAACTCGCTCTCTCAATTCGACCAACTCTAGGTCCTCGTACTTTTTTTTTGGTAAATATAGTTTTTATTAATTAGCAAAATATTACAGAAACGGAGGGGGACATGAACCTTACCTCCCCAAAAAAGTACATGTACCTTGTCTTCCTAAAGCGTTGACTAAAAGAACCTATGTAATAATAAGTGGTTAGATGGTGTGCATGTTTGATCATCCACATTTGGTGATCAGATGTACCTAAGTGGCTAGGGCGCGTCAGACCTATAGTGATGTAATGACTATCTATCTTATAATGTTGATAGATAGTTATATGTGCAAAAACAATGAGAAATAAATCTAGGTCGACTGTACAAAATACATATGTTCCAAATTCTACTAATTGAGTGAAAAGTAGATTTCTTGTCCCATTGAAGCTACTTATGGCAAAAGATTGGAGTTCTCTGAGAAAGTGCACTCCCCCTTTGTTTTGACACAGTTGAAGATACTTATCAAAAGTAAGCCATTTAGTAAAAGGGTGACAATGGTATTCTCTGGTGAAAATGGGAGTCTTGTGGAATGTGTCCTGCTGCTTGAGCAATCTACTTCTGTTTCTTTGGCTGCTGATGTGCCTTATATTCACTGAGCATTGTGCTTCCTTTATACTGGTGCTGACTTGGTGGATTAACTTTCTGCTCTTCATGTTGTTGCTGCTGGTACTTGTTCTTGATTCTGCTGCTTGAATTTCTGCTGTTACACTTGAGTTTATTGTTGATGTAGCTGCTTGATGTTGTTACTTCTGCTGTTTGTTTGAAGGTGCTTCTGTGTGCTATGATGTTGCTGATTGTTGTTGCTGATGTGAACACTGCTGGGATTGGTGTTGAGAATGCTGCTGGTACTATTTTGCTGTTTTTTCTGCTGCTAATGTTGTCCTTATGATGTCTGCTGGTGCATAAGCTTCTGGTTCTGAAAGTGATGGGAATGCTGAGGATGTTGCTTGCCAGTGTGGAATGTTTGGAGTGTCTGTTTGTTGCTACATTTATATTAAAGTGATTGGATATCCTGATGAGAATATGTCTTGATGAATGAATGTCAGTTTTGTTGTTGACTGTAGTATTGACTCTAGATCTGATTTTGGAAGTCGTGTTGTTAGCATTGCTGCTGCCCTTGCTTATACTACTACTGCTGGTATTCCTGTTGCTTCTGGTACTACAAAGTAGTGTTGCTCCAGTGTTGATCCAATGAGAAGTGCCTGGGATGATGGGGTGTTTATGTTTGGGTATTGTGGTGATCCAAAGAGAAGTACTGCTGGTATATAAACATGGTGATTGATGCAATTGCGTTAGACTGAGCACTGGAGGTGCTAATACCACACAACGCTATTGCGCCAATAACCTGAACCTATATGGACAGTTGCATCTCATGATGGCTCTGATGTTGCTGATGGTGCCACTGATGTTGCCACTGTTACTGTTATGATTGTTGTTGGCATTCCAGTTATTGTTGATGTTGGTACTGATAGTGAAAGAATGTTGCATTGTTTTCATAGTTTGCTGCTGCTCAGATAACCATTGTGTTCTGCTGGTGCTGCTTTTGCTTGAGAGCTGTGTTTTGGTCAGATGGCAAGAGTTGTTGCTGCTTCTACTGCATTGATGACCATTGTTTCTGTTTCCACTGCTTCTGTTATTGAGATGAATGATTTTTGCATTTTGTGATTCCTGTGTGAGGTGTATTTCTCTGTAAGTCTATTCTGTTGCTTTGGAGGCTATGGACTGCTTGTTTCTCCTGACAATTTGTCTCCCATTTCCAGTGTCATTAGTTGAATCTGTTGTCATTTCTACTTCTGCTTCAAATGTGTTTGGAATTGATGTTGAAACACAGTATTCCTGCAACAGTGAATGTCTTGAAGATTGTTGGTGCCTCTGCCCTTTGATTTGTTATCTCTGTAGACTTCTGTTTCTTTAGCAATCCATTGTGAGTGCCAGTGTTCCTGCAAAAGGATCAGTGAAGTTATGAGAGAAAAGGGAGAAGAGGAATGAAGCAGTTTAGTCTGTTGAGGCCTTGTGCTATATCTGCTATGCTTCCCTTGTTGCATCTGTTTGGTTGACTGGTGAGACACTGAATTATGCAGTTGTTGCTGAGTTATTTCTCCACTATTGTCTCTGATGTTTCTGCTGATCTCTCTGGAGCTGCTCCTGCTGTTTTTTTACTGTCCCTTCTTCTGCAAAATCCCTACAGAATTGGCTAGGGCTGCTGCAGTTGAGTTTCCTGTGAATTGAGAGCTGTTTGTGTAAATTAGCTCCAGTGCTGCTGGCCTCTATTGACTGCTCAGTTTGCTGAGTTCTGGTGTTTGTGGTTCTATTATGTCCTTGCAACATTATCCAGGAGGTTGTAGTGTGTGTGAGGAGTTGCTGCCATTGGGTGTTATGTATGCTTGTGCAGCCTGTGCTCTCTTTTGTTTCAAGAATTGTTTTCTGTGGGGGGGAGGGGTATCTAGTTTTCCTGTGTTCCATCTCCAGTTTTGAACCCTGCACATGTAACTCACATTGTTAGAGGGAATTGTGATCCTTATTCTATAGTTATACCAGATTTTCATCCTTTTTTGTTCCTCCTTATGATCTTTGTTAGAGTCTTGCCTAGCTGTGGACTGCCACAATGAGCAGCTTATCATTTTGCTACTTTTACCCTGATGTAGGGACATTGTGATTTATCAGCATTCAGAATTCTTCTACCTAGTGAGTCAAGTTGGCTGAAATGATGACACTCGATTCTTCCCAAATCTAGTGCATAGTATGCAAGGTGATCTGCCAGTTTGTTCCCTTCCCTATATATATGAGTCACTGTTAGTGTGAGGGATTCTTTCAGTTGGAAGATCTCTTCCACATGTTCTGCTATGCACCAGGGTGGTTTCCAGATGCCATTTATGATGTTGTTTAATAGCATGGAATCTGTTTGTAGCCATATGTGGGAGAAGCCTTGTGTGCTGCAGTATTTCAGTGCTTCAATGATAGCTGTTGCTTCTGCTACTGTGTTTGTTCCCTCAATGCATTCTGTGCCAAGAGCATATATTAGGTCTCCTGTTTCATTTCTTACACAGAAACCTATTGAACTTCTTCCCGGATTTTCTTTTGATGCTCCATCTGTGTTGACCTTTATCCATCCTTTCCTAGGGAGTTCCCAGTTGACTTTTTTGAAGCTTAGTCTTGGGGTGTAATTTTCCAGCATATGCAAGAGGTCTTCCCATTTGTGTGGAGCATTGATTCCTGGCTTTCTGGTGTTGACTAAGGCCTGCAGTGCTGAGGAGATCTGGTATATGACTCTGCCATCTAAAATTGGTTCTCCATGCTTATGACTATTTCTTCTTTTTCATAATTCCCATACAATGCATGAAGGTAGTGCCTGCAGCACTGGTTTGACTCTGTTGACTGTTTGTGCTGTCCAACATTTTGTTATTGCTTGGTGGAAGGTTAGTCACTCGAGTGTTATTCTTACTCTTTGCAAAAAATATTTCCATACCTTGGTGGCAGTATTGGAGGTGTAAAAGAGATGGACCATGGTTTCTTCTTTTGGTTCAGTGCAGCACCAACATCTTGAGGGAAATTGGTATCCCCATCTTTCCAAGAGGTCATCTAGTGGTAATTTTGTCCTCCAGACTCTCCACATGAAGAAGGCAATCTTGAAAGGGAGCCCTTTAACCCAAATCATCTTATATGCTCTTCTTGGTTCTTCTCTGTTTCTGAGGTATTCCCAGGCAGTTTTTACTGTGAATTGTCCTTGGTTCTGTAGCATCCAGTATGGGTTGTCTAGAGTGTCTCCCATTTTTGGAGGCTTTGTTGTGGTGGCTATGTGTTCTACCAAATCCTGTGGTAGTGATTCTGACAGTTGCTGCCTGTTCCAGTTTCCATTTTGCATGATATTGTTCACATTATGGATTGCTTCATCTATTGGAAAGTTTGCTGGCACTAAGTGATATAGTGCTCCCAGTCTTGTCCAATTGTCATACCAGAAGAGTGAGGATCTCATTTTGATTTGCCAAGCAATTTGATGTTCTATGATCTCTCTACATTCTAACATTTTCTTCCATGTTTGTGATCCTCTTTTCCATGGAACAATTACCGCATTAAGTTTTTTGCAGTATTTTTGACACATGTATGCACTCCAGAGGCTAGGCTTAGTTCTGAAGTTCCACCACAATTTACAGAAGAGGGCCTTTGATATGTCATGTAAAGATCTGAATCCTGCTCCTCCTTCCTCATAAGGGATGCATAAGTTTTTCCATGATGACCAGTGCCTGCTGGTACCTCCCACTGTGCTACTCCAGAGGAATTTTGCAAAGAGCTTATGAATGTTGTTGATTACTTGCTTTGGAGGGTTCACTGCTGATAGTAGATGTACTGGCATGCTTTGCAGCACATGTTTAATAAAGATGGCTCTGCCTCTAATAGAGAGTAGTTTGCCTTGCCAAGATTGCAGTCTGTCTTGAACCTTATTGACTATGTCTTGATAGTAGATGATTCTCTTTCTGGAATAGTATATGGGGCAACCTAGGTAGGTGAATGGAAAGTCCTGTCTTCCAATGCCTGTGATTCTCTCTACTGTTGTTGTTGCTTCTGTGCCAGCTGAGTGATGCATATAAATGGCAGATTTGGACTTGTTTATTAATTGACCTGAAGCTGCTTCATATGTACCCAGAACCTCCATTATCAGATGTAGTGAGTTGGCATCAGAAGATGAGAAGATGATCATATCGTCGGCATAAGACAGGTGGTTGATTCTTGGACTCCTTCTAGGCATTCCAAAACCTCTGAAGTAGGGGTTTTGATGAAGTGCATTCAGTCCCTTTGAGAGTGCTTCAGCAGCTATGATGAATAGAGTAGGTGATAGTGGGTCTCCTTGTTTGACACCTCTTGTTGATTTGAAGAAACCATGAGGTTGACCATTGATGAGAATTGAGTACCAATTGTTGCCAATGATGTCAAAGATCATGCCAATGAAAGCTTCATTGAAGCCCATTTTCCTTAGGACTTTAGTCATGAATAACCAGAATATTCTATCAAATGCCTTGGTCATGTCTAGCTTGCTTACAACATTTGGTCCTGCTCTTGTTCTTTGCCCAATGTCAGTGATGATTTCCTGCGCGAGGAGGACATTTTCAACTATTGTTCTGCCTTTCACAAAACCTGCTTGCTCTTGGGAGACGAGAGAAGGAAGTATGACCAGCATCCTTTCATGTATAATTCTCGAGAAGATCTTATTAATGAAGTTGCTAAGGCTAATTGGCCACAAATCAAAAAATGTCTCTATCT
Organism: Nicotiana obtusifolia; assembly: GCA_002018475.1. Taxonomy (NCBI): domain Eukaryota; kingdom Viridiplantae; phylum Streptophyta; class Magnoliopsida; order Solanales; family Solanaceae; genus Nicotiana; species Nicotiana obtusifolia. The sequence goes on along the minus strand of MCJB01013880.1, from coordinate 39,245 downwards.
CCTTTTTCTTGGGAATGAGGACCAAATGTGTATGTATTATGCATTTTGGTAGGTGTCTTCCTGAGAAGAAAGCTATGACCATGTTTTGGATGTCATTTGCTATGATTTCCCAACAGGCTTGATAGAATGAACCTGTGAAGCCATCCGGACCCCCTGCACTATCTCCATTCAGGCTAAGGACATCTTGTTTGATTTCTTCCTTTGTTGGTACTCTGGTGAGCTCTGCATTTTGTTGTGTGTTAATCACTTGCTGTATGCTTTCCAGGATTCTGAAGTCTGAGGGAGTTGTTGTTTCTGTGAATTGGTCTTTGTAGAAGTGAATAGCTTCTTCTGCAATCTGATCCTCCTCCTCTATCCAGTTGCCTGCATTGTTCTGGATTCTCCTTAGTTGGAGCCTTTTCCTTCTGCCGTTTACTTGAGCATGGAAAAATTTGGTGTTTCTGTCGCCATCCTTGAACCAAGCCATTCCTGCTTTTTTCTTCCAGAATTGTTCTTCTATAGCCAGATGCCTGATCATTTGTGCTTGTACCTTTTGCAGTCTTTCTCTGTTTTGTGCAGATGGTCTCCCTTCAAACTGTTTTTCATGAACTAAAACCACCTATTCCATACTTGATATATTTTGGAAAATGTCTCCATATGTTGCTTTGCTCCAGAGGGATAATGCTATCTTTAGTTTTTTGAGCTTGTAGTTGAAAAGGATGAAGGGATCTCCATGAAAGTCTGCCTGCCAATTTTCTCTTACTATTGCTTCAAAAGATTTGTGCTTGATCCAGAAGTTGAGAAATTTAAAAGGCTTCTTGATTCTTTTTGATTCTTTGTCAAATTGCAGAAGCAATGGACTATGATCCGAGCCAATTTTGGGAAGATGAGTGACTTCAATTGTTGGGAAAGCTTGCTGGAACATTTGATTAGCTAAGCACCTGTCGAGCCTTTTGAAGATGCATTCATCATTTGCTCTCCCATTCCACCAGGTGAAGATACTTCCTTTGAATCCCAGGTCTGTTAGACAGCAGATGTTGATGCAATGATTAAAGTCATCTACTTCATTGAAAGGGACAGGGAGACCTCCAAATTTCTCTTCTTGATCACATATGACATTGAAATCTCCTCCCACTATCCAAGGTATTGTTGTTGTTTGAGCTGAGTCATATAGTGAATCCCATAACTCTATTCTTTCTGTTGGGCTGCATTTGGCATAAACCAGTGTGAGTGCTAGTTCCATTTTTGTCTCTGTGTGATGCAGCTTCAAGGTGAGTTGTTGTACTGTGTCTGACAGTATTGTGATCTCATATACATTGTTGAATAAGGCCCATATTTTGTTGGAAACATTTGCAAAAGCTTGTGGCATGCCAATTCTTCTTCTATATTGTTCCATTTTCCTTAATTGCTGCATTGGTTCCATGATGCCAATAAACTCAAAATGGTGCTTATTATGAAGTGTGATCAGTCTTTCAAAAGCTTGCATTGTGTTAACTGATCTGATGTTCCAGATGATAACATTCATTGATTTCTGTTAGGATAAGTTAATGCTCTTTTTGGTTGGTGCTTTGCTGATGAAGAGCTGCTGTTATCCTTGCTTTGCTTCATCTGAGGGTTCTTGGTTGATTTCATTTGCTTGACTTGGTTTGGTGAGATATCACCCTGCCTGGCTATATTGCTGAGGTTCTGGTTAGTGTTTTCTTCATCTATATCTTTGCCATTGAGCCCTTTTCTGCTTTCTTGGCTGTAGTTGCCATTGAAAGGTTTTTAGGACTAATGATTGCTTGTAATTGAGCCCTTATTATGCCTTTTCTGGTGAGTGGATCATGATCAGCTGCATGATCCCTGCTTGCCTTTGTTAAAGAAGACAGTTGCTTGTCCTTTTGAAGCTTTTCCTCTACTATCTCAGCAGTATCTTCCTCCTCACTTTGCATTCCTTCAGGAAGTTCACCTTCTTCTGAGCATTCCTCCAGTTGGTCTGCCCATAATTTCCCTGGGATTTGCTTAAAGTGTATGCCTGTTCTTGTCTCTGCAGGTTTCTTTCCTACTAATTTTGTCCTGCTTTGTGCATTGCTGTTGTGGTCAGTTGTTGAGTATTGTTGTTGTGTGCTATTTATGTTCTCTGCATTTTTGAGAGTCTGTTGAGTGCTGCTGCATTGTGATTCCATTGGGCAATGTTGTTGTGAGTTGTTTGTGTTTACAGAGTTGTTGTAAAAGCTCTTCAGGATCCATTGTGTGGTGGATTCCTTTGTTCTTTCTCTCATACTGCTTGTGGTTGCTGGTGCCTCAGCTGTTGCTTCTTTGTCTGTCACTACTTGTGTTACATTTTCCTGGTGATTGACATTTTCATTGGTTATTTTTGCAACCTCCTTTGCTGAAGTTGTTGGTGTGTGTGTTGTGGGAGCCAAGGCTAATTGCTTATCTGTTTGTGTAGTTGCTCCTTCTGGTGTGATCAGTTGAGTGTCTTTGCTGCAGGTAGTTTCAATGTTCCCTTTGCTGCCTGTTTGGGCCTTCAGTTTTGGACTGTTGCTTGGGTGATTGCAGTAATGATTGCCGAGGGAATGTGATGTTTTGATAGTAGATAAAATTGTATCAATTGCTTGGTTTCCTGCTTGTACTTCAACGACTTCTGGTAGGTTCAATTGACTGATTTTGCTGCTGGTGTCCTTATTCCTCAAGTGATTGCTTAAATTCTTTGTTGAGTCCTGTGCTGTGTTGTTTCCTACATCTATCAATGCTGTGCAAGTTGCTGCTGAGATCACTGTTTCATTCACTTCAGCCATGTGGTTGACAACATTATTGGCATTGTCAAGCTCCCGAGCATCAAACATGTTTGAGACTTGAAACTGATGTGCATTTGTGGTCAGTTGAATGTCTTTGCTGCCTGCTTGGGCCTTCAATTTTGGACTGCTGCTTTGGTGATTGCAGGAATGATTGCCAAGGGAGTGTGGTGTTTTGACAGTAGGTAAAATTGTATCAACTGATTGGTTTCCTGCTTGCACATCAACAACTTTTGGTATGTTCAATTGACTGATTTTGCTGCTGGTGTCCTTATTCCTCAAGTGATTGCTTAAATTTTTTGCTGAGTCCTGTGGTGTTTTGTTTCCTGCAGCTATCAATGCTATGCAAGTTGCTGCTGGGATAAATGTTTCATTCACTTCATCCATGTGATTGACAACATTATTGGCATTGTCTAGCTCCAGAGCATCAAACATGTTTGAGACTTGAAACTGCTGTGCATTTGTGTCAGCTGCTATTTTTTGCTTCCCAGATATGTGATTTGCTTTGTTATGTATTCTGTTGTCTTTGACCTCTTTCCATTGAGGGCTAGTGTTGCCTACTACTTTGCCACTTGACAGAATCATTATTGGTGTTTTTTGATGTTTTGCTTCTACAGCTTTACCCTTTGCTTTCTTTTGCTCTGTGACCCTTTGATGTTCTGCCATGTTAGCCTCTAGAATTTCCGGGTGTATCTTCCAACATTCTAACATATCATGCCCTTGTAATTTACATTCTTTGCAGTATTTGGGAATGTAGTCGTATTGTATTTTAACCCATTCCATTTTGATTTCCCCTGTTACCTCATTTTCTATGTCAAGCCTATCTTTTTTGGGCAATTCTGCTAATAGGTCTACCAGTACCTTTACTCTCGCGAACTAGGTCTCATCTTGTTTATTGTGGCTAAGTCAAAGTGCAGTAGTTTACCTACTGCCGAAGCAAGAGAGAAGAGACATTCCTTTACAAAATATGTAGGGAGTAAGTGTGGGAAGGAAATCCACGCCATTGCCATTGATGTTTCCTCTCCAAGCTTGAATTTTGCATCATAAATTAGTTGTCTCATCTGATATTCATATCCGTCCTTGGCTTTGAGATAGTAGTGTGTTCTTTGAGGTAATTTTGAGAAAATTCTCCCATAGCGATAATCTGATAAGAACATGTTTGTCTCTAAAAAAGCTGATGTCGCATTCACCTCTAATACCACATTGTATTGGGATGATTCTTCTCAATTCCTGTATATCCGGCCAGCCATAGGAGAACTTGCCCACAACCGCGTACTGTAGACCCTCTATAATATTCTTGCGAGACACCTCTGCTTCTGTGTATTTGACAATGGGTTGTCCGTGCATGAAAGTCGCTTTCTTATAGGGGATTGATTCAATTTTTTGATTAGGGTTCATCGCAACTGCATTGTTCAAGGTTGATGGTTTTAGGATTTGGGAGTAATCTAGTGGTTGGGATGTGGATGAGGGGGTATTTGAGGTTAGAGGAGTGTTTAGGGGTGGCCGGCCAGCCGGGATTTCACCGGCCGGCGACGCCATTAACGGCGATGAGGTCCTCGGTGTTATCGCGCTTGTTTCTCGCTCTATCGTCCAGACCTTCTCTCTCTATCCGAGCCTTTGTTCGCCTAAACGTTGGGGGTCCTCGTACTGCCTTTCCTTTACTTCAGCTATGAGAGATGATTTTGCAGTGTTTTGGAGTACAACTCCACTATCGTCATAATCTACTAACCGAACCCCCAAACAAGCCAGTTGATGAAGCTCTCTAGCTAATTATCTTTCTCAGCCTCTACATGTGCTAAGCTACCTATAGATCCGCGACTTAAGGCATCAACTACAACATTAGCTTTCCTTGGATTAAATAGTGTTAACGTCATAATCCTTCAATAACTCTAGCCATCGCCTCTATCGCAAATTCAACTCCTTTTGCTTGAAGATATATTGCCGGCTTTTATGATCTGTAAATACATCCACATGAAAACCATATAAATAATGCCTCCATATCTTAAGTGCATGGACAACCACAGCTAACTCGAGATCGTGGGTCGGATAATTCTTCTCGTGATTCCTTAACTGCCTTGAAGCATATACAATTACCTTCCCATGTTGCATTAGGACACATCCTAACCCGACACCTGAGGCATCACAATGCACGACATAACACTTTGGACCCTTTAGAAGAATTAGAACTGGCGCTGGGGTCAACCTGTTCTTATGCTCTTGGAAACTCCGCTTGCAAGACTCTATCCACTGAAAATTAGTTGCTTCTGAGTCAGCTCTGCCAATGGTGCCGAAAGAGAAGAAAAATCATCTACGAACCTCCGGTAGTAGCCTGCGAAGCCTAGAAGGCTACGAACCTCTGTCGGAGTGGTAGGTTTAGGCTAGGATTTCACGACCTCAATCTTCTGAGTGTCTACCTTTTATGCCTTCATGGGATACAATATGCCCCATGAATGGTACAGACTTCAACCAGAAATCACATTTAGAAATCTTAACACACAACTTACGATCATGGAGGTTTTGGAGTAACGCTGGCAGGTGGTTTGCATGATCCTCCTATATACATGAATAAACCAAAATATTATCAATAAATACTATCATGAACAAATCTAAAAATGGTCGGAATACGCTATTGATCAAGTCCATAGGACGGGTGCATTTGGAAACCTGAAGGACATGACAAGGAACTCGAAGTGGCCATATCGGGTCCTGAAGGCTGTATTCGGAATATCTTTCTCCCGAACTCTGACCTGCTGGTACCCCGACCTCAAATCTATCTTTGACAAGCATCTAGCCCCTTGCAACTGATCAAACAAATCATCGATCCTTGGATGTGGATACTTATTCTTCATAGTTATCTCGTTCAGATGCCTATAATCGATACACATCCTCAGCGACCCATCTTTCTTTCGCAAAGCACCGGTGCACCCTAAGGCGAGGTACTAGGTCTGATGAATCCTTTCTCCAGCAAATCTTTTAACTGCTCCTTCAAATCCTTCAATTCGGTAGGAGCCATTCTATACGGAGGGATGGATATTGGTTGAGTTCTCGGAAGCAAATCAATGCTAAAATCAATATCTTGCTTTGGAGGAATACCTGGAAGCTCACCCGGAAACACATTTGTGTACTCTCTGACTACTGGAATAGACTAAGTGTAGGTATCTCAGCATCTGCATCTCTAACTCGCATACTATGATAAGTGCATTTTTTTGCGATCATTTTGCTCGCCTTCAGATAGGAAATAAACCTACCTTTGGGTGTTGCTGTATTACCTACCCATTCAAGGACCGCCTTCAGTGTTATTTATGCATGCATGTACTATCATGGTTTTTGGGAAGGTTGTTGAGCTCAAATGGTTAGACTTTGGGTTGTGGGGTGAAGGAATCCACCATAGTAGGACCTTGAAATCATAATGCCCACCTAGTGTTTGATAAAATGCTCAAATGAGGTGTAATCACGAATACCCTCCAAATTTGTGTTCAATTTTGTTATGTTTCTAAATAGATCAAAGTTGCTAAGATTTTTGGAACATTGTAGTAATTTAAGAAAGCTCAAAGCGAGGTATGTTGGCTAAACTTCTCTCTTAGAATTGAACCCCGCGATCTTTGTAAGTTCCAAGTTGTTCATTATAAATTGACTATTCCGAATAAGCCTTGTGTGAAAATATATATATGTTCAATATGTATTCCAAATGTTCTTGTCATGTTATGTGACCATTTGAGAATGTGTACACAGTATATCTAAATTTTATAACTTCAAGTCGTGTTTCAAATGAAAGTATTATGCCAAGTTGTGTAATAAATCTCAATTTACTTAAGACCCTTATTTGCTCACATGTGTACTTAAAGTCTTGAGTAGAAATGCTTTGTTGTTGATGATTTGTGATGATGTTTGAAAGTGAAAGAGGTGAGCATGAAATATGAAATACGGCCAACGTGCCAAGAATGATATTATTTGGGGCCACTAGTGGCCCCAAATATAGGATATCAAACCACCCTATAGGAGATCTGCACTTACGCCTATACAAAGCCTCATACGGAGCCATCTGGATACTGGAGTGAGTAACTTTTGTTATATGCAAACGCAATAAGAGGTAGATGTTCATCCCAACTTCTTTTAAAATCCAACACACATGCGTGTAACATATCCTCGAGCGTCTGAATTGTGCACTCGGCTTGTTCATTAGTTTGTGGATGAAAAACTATGCCGAAATCCACCTGAGTCCCTAGACATCTCTGAGACGACCTCCAGAAATGCGCTGTAAACTAGGCCCTTCGGTGAGATATAATAGATATTGGTACTATGTGTAGCTGCACTATCTCTTTAATATATAACTTTGCATAATCTTTGGCTATATATGTAGATCCGACCGGTAGGAAATGGGCTGATTTCATGAGCCTATCGATTATCACCTATATAGAATCGAAGTTACGATGAGAACGAGGAAAACCCATGATGAGGTCCACATTTGTTGCCTACCAATTCCACGTGGGGATCTCTATTGTCTGCATTAGCCCTTGGGGCTTCTGGTGCTCTACCTTTACCTGCTGGTAATTAGGACACTGGGCGACAAACTTAGCAATGTTCTTTTTCATATCTTTCCACTAGTACACATCCTTAGTGTCATGATACATCTTCGTCGATCCAGGATGAATGGAGTACCACGAATAATGTGCCTCTGACATAATCATATCTCGTAGCCCCGATACATTTGGGACACACAGACGACCCTGGTATCTGAGAACCCCATCTTCCTTGAACTCTAATAGTGGCTTCTTCTACTGTAGATTTCGCTCTCTCAACTCGACCAACTCTGGGTCCTCGTACTGCCTTTTCTTTACTTCAGCTATGATAAATGATTTTGTAGTGTTTCGGAGTACAACCCCATCATCATCAGAATTTACTAACCGAATCCCCAAACAAGTCAATTGATGAAGCTCTCTATCTATTTCTCTTTTCTCAGCCTCTACATGTGCTAAGCTACCCATATATTGGCGAATTAAGGCATCAACTACAACATTAGCTTTCCCTGGATGGTAATGAATGTTAACGTCATAATCTTTCACTAACTCTAGCCATTGCCTCTGTCGCAAATTCAACTCCTTTTTCTTGAAGATATATTGCAGGATTTTATGATCTGTAAATACATCCACATGAAAACCATATAAATAATGCTGCTATATTTTAACTGCATGGAAAATCGTAGCTAACTCGAGGTCATGGGTCGGATAACTCCTCTCGTCCTTCCTCAACTACCTTGAAGCATATGCAATTGCCTTCCCATGTTGCATCAGGACACATCCTAACCCGACACCTGAGGCATCATAATACGCGACATACTCCTCTAGAAGAGTTAGAATTGGCGCTGAGGTTAACCTGTCCTTAAGCTCTTGGAAAATCCGCTCGCAACCCTCTTTCCACTAAAACTTAGTTGCTTTATAAGTTAGCTTCGTCAATGGTGCCGACAGGGAAGAATAACCCTCTATGAACCTCCGGTATTTTCCTGCTAAGCGAAGAAAGCTACGAACCTCTATTAGAGTGGTAGGTCTAGGCCAGGATTTCACGGCCTCAGTCTTCTGAGTGACTCCTTTATACCTTCATCGGATACAATATGCCCCAAGAATGCTACAGACTTCAACCAAAACTCCCATTTATAAAACTTAGCGTACAACTAATGATCACAGAGGGTTTGCAGTACCGCTCGCAGGTGGTCCACATGCTTCTCCTCTGAATGAGAATAAAGCGGAATATCATCAATGAAATATCATGAACAGATCTAAAAATGGCCAAAATACGCTATTCATCAAGTCCATAAATACGGTGGGTGCATTTGTCACCCCGAAGGACATGAGAAGGAACTCAAAGTGGCCATATCGGGTCCTGAAGGCTGTCTTCGGAATATCTTTCTTCCGAACTCTAACCTGGTGGTATCCCGACCTCAAATCTATCTTTGGAAATATCCAACCCCCTACAATTGATCAAAAAGTCATCGATCCTTGGAAGCGGATACTTATTCTTAATAGTTACCATGTTCAGCTGCCTATAATTGATACACATCCTCAGCGAGCCATCTTTCTTCCACACAAATTGTACCGGTGCACCCCAATGTGAGGTACTAGGTTTGATGAATCCTTTCTCTAACAAATCTTTTAACTGCTCCTTCAAATCCTTCAATTCGGCAGGAGCCATTCTATATGGAGGGATGGATATTGGTTGACTTCCCGAAAGCAAATCGATGCTAAAATCAATCTCTTGCTCTAGAGGAATACCTAAAAGCTCATCTAGAAACACATTTGCACTCTCAGACTACTAGAATAGACTGAAGTTTAGGTATCTCAGCATCTGCATCTCTAACTTGCACAATATGATAAATGCACCCTTTTGTGATCATTTTCCTCGCCTTCAGATAGGAAGTAAACCTACCTATTATGTCGCTGTATTACCTACTCATTCAAGGACTAGTTCACCAGGAAAATGAAATCTGACTGCCTGTGCTAGGCAATCAGCTGTGGCATAGCAAGCTGCCAAGCAGTCCATGCGCATGACGACTACAAACTGTCACCGTACAACCTCGGTAAACCCGTCTGGCAATAATCGATTCTCCGACCGATGTAGATACCACAAATGGATCACTTAGTAGTTCAGGCACTATACCAAAATTCCCCGTGCCAAACCGGGGTATTATACGATAAAGTAGATCCTGGATCTATCAAGGCATAATCATCGTGAGAGCAAATGGTCAATATACCTATCACAACGTTTGGTGAAGGCTCCTAGTCCTGTCGACCCACTAAAGCATAGATACGGTTCTGATTACCGCATGAACTGGAACCTCTACCTCTGCCTCAACCTCTACCAGCCGAAGACTGAGACTCACATCCTGAAGTATGCACGGACATAGATGATCCTATTGCTGAACTCGTTGATTGTGTCATACCCCCAGAATCTCTACTTGGGCAATCTCGCATCATATGCCCCAGACGCCCACATGTATAACAAGCGTCGGAACTTGCTCGGCATTAGTCCAGGTGTCCTCTACCATAAATGTCACACCGCAATGGAAATGACCATGTCTGCCTCGAACCTCGCTGTCACTACAAACCCGACACCCGTAAGCTCTCACCTAGTCCTGACTGAGTATATCTGTCAGATCAGTAACCCTATAACCGAGGCGGTGGATGCCTAGGTAGACGTCTGTAGTAATGGGGCCTATAACTACCTTGAGACGGCTCCTGATACCTGGAAAATCTTATCCTCTTACATTTCCCTTGCTTACTCCTCTCTTTACCCTGCTGCCGATGCCTGCCCTTTTCTATATTCAAGGCAAATTCCTGGATCCGGGAGATATCCATACTATCCTGCAACGTAGCGATGCACATGCCTCGGTCAACTCTGGGGCCAACCCTTCTATAAACCTGTGGATCCTTTCCTGTATAATAGCAATGATGGATGGATCATATTTGGCCAATCAGTCAAAACAGAGACTATACTCTCGAATGCTCATATTGCCCTACTTGAAGGCTAGAAACTGATCGACTCGAGCCTGTCGGATCTCCTGCAGTAAGTATTGGTCAAGGAAAGCATCTGAAAAATTCTCCCAAATAGCTGGAGGTGCATCACGTCCCCTGGACCTCTCCCATCCCTCGTACCAAAAGACGACTATATCTCGAAGTCGAAACGCTGCCAACTCAACTGCCTTTTTCTCCATGGCATGCATAAACCGAAAGATCCTGTGAAGCTGATCCATGAAATCCTGCGGGTCCTCCCTCTGATCTGTCCCCGTGAACTCTAGGGGACTCTAGGCAGTAAACTCTCGGACCCTTGTACTCCCAGACCCCTCAGAAGATCCTGCACTAGCTGGTGCCCTAGCATGTTGCTGGGTAGCTACTAACTATGTCAACAAATGCAACGCACTCCTCAAGTCCTGATATGATGGAAGTGGATGGGGAACTAGATATGCGGTATCCCTAGGAATCTCCTAAAGTGGTGGAGGAATCGGTAATGACTGAGTAGGGGTCTTGTCCTGGGCCTCAGACTGGGCCCTCATCTACTGGGGGGTTATCCTGCTGGTCCCCTCACCCGCTATTGTATCACTCCTCTTACTAGCTGTAGTCTTTCTAGTCACTGGCATCTCTATATACAAACACCAATACGTAAGTATAACTCAAATTTCCTATAACTTAGTTTTAGAACACGATTTAGACTTGAAAGAAGGGTAACCAAATCCTAAATGCTGTGTAGTTCCCTGCTTATATAATGTGGTGCACAACACATCTATAAATAAGACCCTACTAGACATGGCTTTTAGACTCTCTAGGATTGAACTGCTCTGATACCAAGTTTGTCATGCCCAAAACCTAGGGAGACGAGACCCGTACCTGGTGCTCAATCAACCGAGCGTACCAACTTGAGACTGAGGGTCTCTGAACATACAATGTCATACTTTGGCCATAGGGCCACATTGCAAGACAATTTGTGAAACAAAATATAAAACTGAACGAAGAACAGCTCTGGTTGAACATCAATATAAAGTTGGGCCAACAAGGCTGTCATAATTACTACAGTTGACACATCAAAAAAATATACATAGAAGCCCTACAAGCCCAACATACTGCACTGACTGACAGGGTATGTCAACAAGCCTCTACTGATGGATGTACTATGGTCGTTATAGGACCCGACCTACTTATAATATATATACACACACACATACATAAAAAAATATGTACTCAAAACCCTAGACCCGACAACTCCGAAGGATATGGAGCTTACCGATCAAGCTGAACTCAGACAATACCTACTAAGGACGTATACCGGTCTGTCTATCTGAACCTGCATACATGAAATGTAGGGTCCCCAGAAAATGGACGTCAGTACGAAATAATGTACCGAGTATGTAAGGCAATAGAATAACTGAAAGCTGAAACTGAACTAATAGTATAATACCTGAAAGTCCCTAGGAGTCAAAGATGATTTGAAGATATAGTTACCCGCTGATACTGACTCAACTCTCTCAATATAGTAAGTAAAATAGTTGTCCGGCCCTATAAGGCTCGGTACGTGTAACTGCTAGGCCATAGTAGGCTCGCTCATAGGTGCTTGACCATACTAGGTTCGATATCTCAGCCATTCTAGGCTCGCTCATAGGCGCTTGGCCACAGTAGGCTCGGTATATAACTTACCTTCTGATCAGAGGTTGCGCAATAGGAGCATGCCCACCGATTATAGATCGATGGTGGTGAATATACTGTAATACTGTATATATACATAGACCCTCTGCTCTCTTAACTGAAAAAAGACAATATTTAACTGAATATAAAGTTTCGATAAAGGAGAATACTGTAACTTGTGAGACTAGGATATTGTACATAAATTCAGGTGTACAAACTTCTCTTTATGTCTCGTTATCAAACACATGTAGTTACAAGATCATGCCAAAATGAAGGAAAGGTTTAGCCTTAACATACCTTATCACAATCTTTCCAATAATAATGTTGAACTCGTCTTTTCGCACCTTAATCTACAACAACGATTATTATACTATTATTAAGTTATGAAAAGTACAACTATCGCACAACGAACGACAAGCTTATTTTATATTAAAACAGGCAGCATCTCCCCTATAATCTTTACCTCCTCCCAATTCGAGATAATACCAATAACACAAGAAAACAACAATAAAAACATATATACATCATTTTCCAACCTTATATCCATCACAAAATACCACAAAACAGCCCAACACATCCTAATCTCTTTATATGCAAAACGACCATCATAGTAGTGTCAAACAACCTGAAAATATTACTATGAACAACTAGACCCCCCCCCCCCC
>MCJB01013880.1:0-26634 GCA_002018475.1 Nicotiana obtusifolia | reverse complement strand
CCCCCCCCCCCTATTTATGTGGTGTTTCTCCACATCCTTTCTCCTCCAAAACTACATAAAACAGTAGCAAAACACACAATCCAACAACAACACAAAACAACCCACAAAACAGTCCACTACAAGTTGAATAACTCGAACTCACGACTTCTGATCACCGTCTCATGAGTTCTTACAATTATAGAACGAATTTCTATAAATTTCCAGCATAAAAAATGGATGAAAGAGAGTAGTATACTTACCTTATTTGGTGAATATTGTTTACCCCAAAACTAGGTAACAATTAAATTTGTACGCAGTTTAAAGGATAGTGGTTTAATTCGACACGAATAATTAAGAGTAACAGATAAATAAATTAAAGATGAAAGAAATGATCAAACCGCAGCCTCCTAAGAAGCCGCTCTTGTCTTGAAGGAGGTAGCTGGTGTCATTGACATCATGGAGACGTCATCCTATATTGAGTCTATGCTTGAAGAGGCTCAAGCGGGCAAAGAGAAATCAAACGAGATGGTGCTGGGCCCAAATGATGCCCTCAACACGTTCTTCGATGGCATGGACGTGGCCACATTTGAGGATGTTTTTGAGCTTGGTTACCTGGAGGTCCCAAAAAAGGATGTGCCATCGGGAGCAGGTGAGCCTAGATAGAGCCCAAAACTAGTGAAGCAGTTCCCTGCCCCGAGTGTGGACCCCGACCATATGAGAACGGTCGTTCTTACTATCCTAGCGGACGCTCGGGCCCTGTCCGCTATGGTGGGTATAGCTAGCTACCTTCGTTTCCTGGTGACTGAGGAGGAGCAGGAAAAGATGAACGAAGTAGGCACGCCGAGCATCTTCAATGAGGCGCAACAAGCACTGAACTGGGTAAGGTGTCTACTCTTTGTACCCCTTGCGAATCTTGCTTAGTTTTAGACATATTCTAATGACTTTGTTGTTTTTCAGGCTTCAGTGCTTCATCATGAAAACTTCCTTCGATCCCACTTGGAGATCAGAAAGCTCTAGTTTGAGCTCAAAGAGCAATTCCAAAAGAAGGACATGTACAGGGCTCTCAGTGAACAACAATATGAGGCCCTCAAGGACCTTCCAATTCTCCGAGCCAAGCTGGAAAAAGGCTTAGAATGAGGCCTTGTCCGTGAAGCGGGAGCACGCCGAACTAGTCAAGAAGGTAGGATCTTTGAGGCTAAAAATGAGAAACTACTAGTGGTGACTAATAATGCAACTTCACAGGTCCAAGAAAGGTAGAATTGATCGACCAACTTCAGGATGAGATAGATGAGGTCAAGGCCACGAACGAGGCGTGGAAGGGCAGGATAGACTTGTTGGCTTCAGAAAAAGAGGTTGCAAAAGAGGAGCTGGCATCGGTCAAGGACCAACTCCGGGTGGCAAATGACAAGGCCGACAAGTGGTCTCGGCTAAATGACGAACTACGGGCACAACTGAACTCAGCTATCACGGATCGGGATGCCCTCAGCCAAGAATATAACGTGCAGAGGTTCAAGTTGGAGGCAACTTCTATTGATTCCTCCGATGTCAAGGAAATGTTAGCCCATTATAAGCTTGATGTGGAGATAGCCGAGACCCGCTTAAAGATGAAGACCGAGTACGTAAAGCGGCTATCCCGGAGAGAGACCCTTGAGGAGATCCATGCCCGAGGTTTTGACCTGTCGGCGGAGGTTAAGGAAACCAAGAGACTTGAGGCCGAGTCAAAGGATCTCTATGATCCTGGGAGTCCCGAAGGCTCTGAGAGTTTCGACGGTTCTGGTGATGAGTCAAGCCCCGGTGAAGATCAGGCGCAAATGCCTTAGTTTTTTTCAGTTTTCCATGTATATTTTCTTTTTTGTTTATTTTGAGGTCGTTTTAAATTGCCTTTGTAAATATTTTTTGAAATATACAAAATTTCCCCTTTTGGAAATACCGTATCTTTACTTTCCAGCATCTATTTATAATTTTTTATTTGACCGTCGTTTTAAATGACTTAGCATAAAATCAAATGAAATCTAGAGTATCCATTCTTTGGAGGTTCAAATGAGGCCCAATTTTGATGGCAACTCCGAGCTACTCGTGGCTTCGAGATTTCGATAGAATTGAAGGCTTTTAAGATGCTTAAGTGGCTTTGATAATGTTCTTGCCGAGGGTAACCTTTTAATAGGTTTTGATTTTACGTAAGGGTCTTACTTTCTAAGTACGCACTTTGGGCATCTCAGAGCTATTTTTAGGGCGGGCATAACCTTTCATATTTGGGCACTGCCTAATAGGCTTGGTGCCTCCGAGATTTGGTAGCCCGGGTCGTTCGAATGTTTTTCGGTCGACACCCTGAGTTGGGGTAGCCCGTGGGCTTTAGGATTCAGGATCGGAGAAATGAACTGCGCTGTAATAAAGTAAAAGGGAAGCAAAGATTTCTTTCATTGTTTAATATGTAACATGATCAGAGGCGCATAAGCCTTGTACCGTGGCAAGAGTGGAATATATGGGCATTGTTCGCCTGACCGTTTGACCCTTACAATGAATCCTAACCCTCAAGCCATAGCTTTCAACACATAAATTTTTTTTCCCTCGCTAAAGATCTTAATCTAGTATTTGAGGCCGAACTTGTGAGGGCTCGGATACTCTTGATTTGATGTAAATGATCATTGATTCCGGTTTAAGGCCAGTTTTTTAAACTAAGGTAGCATATTTTTCTGTTGCCTCGTTAAAAACCATGCCGAAAAACCCCTTCGGGACAAAATCAATTCAAGGGAAAAAGAGTACAACACGTGCTTTCAGACCTAATGCCACATCCACCCCTGGTCGAGTACCTGCATACGTTAGTCCGTAATGTAACAAAATTAAAAAGGAATTAAGTTCATACCTTAGCATTAGTACCACTTTAAGTGTGCCACATTCCATTTGTTTGGTAGTTTTACACCATTTCCCCCTTCGAGTTTATATGAGTCTTTGCCGGTTATTCGGACAACTCGATACAGTCCTTCCCAATTTGGGCCCAGTTTCCCTTTGTTTGGGTTCCTGGTGTGTAGTGTTACCTTTTTAATACCAAGTCCCCTAATTGAAAATGTCGGAGGTTGGCTATTCGGTTGTAGCACCTTCCTACTCGCTGCTTCTTGGTGGCCAAGCGAACCAGCACGGCCTCCCGCCTTTCGTCCAATAATTCTAGGTTCGTGGTCATGGCCTTGCCATTTGACTCTTCGGTAGCATACTGGAATTGAGGCTCATTTCCCCTACCTCGACTGGTATTAAGGCTTCAGCTCCATAGACCAGAGAGAACGGGGTCGACCCGGTGCTCAATTTCGAAGTCGTACGTTATGCCCACAGGACTTCGGTCAAGATTTCCTTCCACTTTTCGTTCAAATCAGTTAACCTCTTTTTCAAGTTTTTGCGTATAGTTTTTTCGTTGATTTCGCTTGTCCATTCCCACTAGGGTGATAAGGCATTGATAATATCTTCTTGATTTTTGATCTTTGAAAAACTTAATCACCTTGCTGCCGATGAATTGTTTCCCGTTGTCACAAACGATCTCGGCTGGTATCCCAAATCGACATATTATGTGAATCTAGATGAAGTCAATCAACTCTTTCTCTTGGACCTTCTCGAACGCCTGAGCCTCTACCTATTTGAAAAAATAATCGATCATAAATAGTATGAATTGAACTTTACCGGGTGCCCATGGCAGGGGACCGATGATGTCCATACCCCACTTCATAAATGTTCACGGAGACAGGAACGAGTGAAGAATCTCTCCCGGTTGATGGATCATCGGGGCGTGTCTTTGGCACTCGTCGCATTTTTGTACAAGGTCTTTCGCATCCTTCTCCATTTCAGTTCAGTAGTAGCCGGCTCTAATTAGCTTCCAAACTAAGGATTTTATCCCTGAATGGTTCCCCCCAGTGCCCTTATGAACTTCCCTCATGGCGTATTCGGTCACTCCTGGTCTTAAGCATCTGGCCAGTGGGCCGAAGAAAGATCTCCTGAACAATGCCCTTCGACTAAGCTAAATTTGGCAGCTTTGGTGCGCAGGGCTCTCGATTCTTTGGGATCCGAAGGCAACTTTCCTGTCTTCAAGTAGTCTATGTATTTGTTTCTCTAATCCCAAGTCAAACTTGTTGAGTTTACTTTGGCGTGACCTTCTTCTATCACCGAGTTCATCAGTTGTACCACTGTCCCCGAGCTGAATTTATCGGAGTCAACCGACGACCCTAAGTTAGCCAGTGCATAGGCCTCACTATTTTGATCTCGGGCTATATGCTGCAGAGTCCATTTCTTGAATTGGTGCAGGGTTACCTGCAATTTGACCAAGTACCTCCGCATCAGTTCTTCTTTTACTTTGAACGTTCCATTGACTTGATTTACGACGAGGAGGGAGTCGCGTTTGGCTACGATCGCTTTGGCTCTAAAGCCCTTAGCCAGTTCTATACCTGCAATCATGGACTCATACTCGGCTTCATTGTTAGTCAATTTTACAGTTCTATTAGACTGCCTAATTATGCTTCCCATGGGTAGTTTCACTATGATATCGAGCCCGGACCCCTTCGCATTGGAGGCACCGTCCGTGAATAGGGCCCAGATTTCCAAATTAGCCCCCATGGTGAGCAGTAATTCCTGTTCGACTTCAGGTATTAAGGCCGACATAAAGTCGGCCACGAAGTCTGCCAAAATCTGAGATTTTATGGCAGTTCGGGGTCAGTACTCGATATTGTACCTGCTAATCTCCACGGCCCATTTGGCCTTTTTGCCCGAGAGCTCGGGCCTATGCATGATATTCCTCAGCAGGTAAGAGGTCATGACACATATAGGGTAGCATTGAAAGTACGATTTTGGCTTCCTGGAAGCGCTTAGCAAAGCGAGTGCTAACTTTTCCATGTGAGGATACCTCGATTTGGCATTGCCTAGAGTTCTACTGACATAGTAAATAGGAAATTGCGTACCTTCTTCCTCCTGGACCAGGACACCACTTATCGCCACCTCGGGAACCACCAAGTAGTGGTATAGTTTTTCGTCTGCCTTCAGAGTGTGCAGCAGATGGGGGCTCGACAGGTACCGTTTGAGTTCTTTCAAAGGTTGTTGGTATTCCGAAGTCTAAGAAACATTATTCTTCTTCTTCAATAGTGAGAAGAATCAATGGCTCTTGTCCAAGGATCTCGAGATGAACCGGCCCAATGCGGCTATACGCCCGGTCAGTCATTGAACCGCCTTCACATTTTCCACAACAGTGATGTCCTCTATGGCCTTTGTTTTGTCGGGGTTGATCTCTATCCCCCGATTGGATACCATGAATCAGAGGAATTTACCCGAACCGACCCGGAAAGCGCATTTCTCCAGGTTTATCTTCATGCTGTATTTCATTAGTTTGTCAAAGGTTTCCTGCAAATGTTTCAAATGGTCCTTTACTCACAGGGACGTGACCAATATATCATCAATATAAACTTCCATTGATTTTCCTATTTTTTCTTCGAACATCCGGTTTACTAGGCATTGGTAGGTGGCACCAATGTTCTTTAATCCAAACGGCATCACGTTATAGCAGTAGGTGTTGAATTTGGTTATGAAAGAAGTCTTTTCTTGATCGTCCGGATCTATCCAAATTTGGTTGTACACGGAGTAGGTGTCGAGAAAATTGAGTATCCCGTGCCCGGCCGTCACGTCGATCATTCAATCGATGTTAGACAAAGGGAAAGAATCCTTTAGGCATGCTTTGTTAAGGTCTTTATAATCTAGACACATCCTTAGTTTATTTCCTTTCTTAGGTACTACCGCCGTGTTAGCTAACCAAACCGGTTATTTGACCTCCCAGATGGATCCTATTTTTAAAAGTTTGGATACCTCATTCTTGATGAACGCATGTTTGATCTCGGACTGTGGTCTTCTCTTCTGCTTAACCGGATGGAACTTCGGGTCCAAACTCAGCTTGTGAGTGGTTATCTCTGGTGGGATCCCTATTATGTCCAGCTAGTACCAAGAGAAAAAATCGGCGTTAGCTTTAAGAAAATCAATAAGTTTTTTCTTGAGCTCATACGTTAACCCCGTGCCCAGGTATACCTTTTGATTCGGAAGATACTCGATTAATATGACTTGCTCCAACTCTTCAACCGTTGATTTGGTGGCGTTGGTGTCATTAGGAGCTATAAAATGTCATAATTTTCCTCCTCGTCTGCTCCTCGTTCTTCTTGTTTCTCCGATTCGGCTGAGGCCAATATCAGTGATTGCTATTTAATCTCTTCCTTTTTGGTTAGTTCTATGTTCCTTGATGTCGAAACTGCAGGCACCGAGATTACCTCGTTGACAGCAAACATCTCCCTTACAGCCGGCTATTCTCTGTAGACCGTTTTGACTCCCCTCGGTGTGGGAAATTTCAACTCCTGGTGCAAGGTCGAGGGTACCGCCCTAATGTTGTGGACCCATGGCCTTCCAAATAGAGCGTTGTACCTCATGTCCCCTTCAATCACGTAGAACTTCATTTCTTGGATTATCCTGACGGTGTTTACTAGGAAGATTATCTCTCCTTTGTGGTCTTAATGCCACGTTAAATCCGCTCAGTACCCGGACTACTGGTAAATTTGGTCCTGTAACCCCAATTGCTCTACGAACCTTGATCTGATGATGTTGGCCGAGCTACCTGGATCAATTAGCACACCTTTAACTCGAGATTTATTGATAAGTACGGATATTACCGGTGCATCATTGTGAGGCTGTACGATGCCCCCAGCATCTTCGTCATTGAACGAAAGCTCCCTCCAGAACATAATACCAGGTGCGTTTCCCCTTGCGATAGATGCTTTAGTGCGTTTTATCATTGGTCCTTGGGGAACATTGAATCCTTCGATGATCAAGTTGATCACATGCTGAGGCTCCTCTTGTTCGACCTTTTTTTGGGTGTCCCTATTTCTGAAGTGGTTTTTGGCTCGTTCACTTAGGAATTCTTGGAGGTGCTCGCCGTTGAGTAACCGAGAAACTTCTTCTCTTAACTGTCGGCAATCTTCGGTCCTGTGACCATGAGTGTTGTGATACTTACAAATTAAATTAGGATCTCTCTGGTTAGGGTCGGCAATGGTCGGGGCTACTTGGTCTCTTTGATGCGCCCTATGGCTGACATAATGCTGGCAACGTCCATGTTGAAGTCTTACTCTAATAGTCTTGATGCTTCCCTACTCCCGAGCGGCCTATCGAACCCATTCTTGCTCATCGGACCTCGGCCACTGGGCCTTCGATCGCTTCACTTCTCGTTCATTGTAGGGTGACACCCAGATCCATTTCCCCTTTGGTCCCTATTGTATGGTTGATACTGATCTCGGACCGGTCTTGCCTCTTGATCAATGGCTCTTTTAGATCTATCATTGGCCCTAATAGGGTAAACAGATCCACAAGGGGCCCCTAGTTGGCCGTCCTCGATCCTGATCTTCAACTGGTACCTTTTGTGGATGTCGGCCCAAGTTACCGACGAGTACTCCACCAAATTTTGTTTTACCTCTTGAGAGGCCAAGGAACTCTGAGGGTTGAGACCCTAAGTGAATGCTTGAATGGCCTAATCATCTGTAATCGGTGGTAGGTCCATCTGTTCCATTTGGAATCTAGACACGAACTCACTGAACATCTCGTTATCCCTTTGTTTGACCTTGAAAAGATCTGAATTTCTGGTCTCGACCTTGTTGGCCTCGGCATGGACCTTTACAAAAGCATTTGCAAGCATAGAAAACAAGTCAATGGAATTTGGGTGCAAGTTGTGATACCATATCATTGCTCCCTTGGACAAAGTCTCCCCAAACTTTTTTCAGTAACACCGACTCAATCTCATCATCTTCCAAATCGTTCCCCTTGATTGCACATGTATAGGAGGTCACATGCTCATTTGGATCTGTGGTCCCATTATATATGGGAATGTCGGGCATACAAAAACTCTTCAAGATCGGATTTGGTGCCGCGCTCGGAGGAAAGGGATTCTGGATAAAAGTTTTGGAGTCCGGTCCCTTCAATATCGGGGGTACTCTCGAGATTTGGACCCTGGAGTTCTATGTTTCCACCTTCTTGTCATTAGGCTCAATCTTTTTCTCACTTGACTCCACCTGTTTTTTCAATGCTTCAAGCATTTTCAGCACCTCGGGATTTAGCCCGGGCTCGGCTTCACCCGATCTCTCGGTAATTTGTTCATCTCTTCGAGTGCTTTCCCGGGATTATTCGAGCTCGACCCTATTGGGGGAGTGGCTTTGATTCTGCAACTGTGTTATTGCTTGTTGTTGAGCCTACATCATTTCAAAAATCAAGCGTAGGCTCACCCCATCACCCTCGCCTTCGGGCGCTGCTCGAGCTGTTGGTCGGGGTCCTTCGCGAACACTCTTTCAGAATTAGTTGGAAAATTAATGTCGATGGCCACTTGCGAGTTAGCATTGAACGGATCGGCAGCTGTGACACCGTTAGGATTGGTAGAATGCACATCATTGCTGGGCACCAAATTATTATTTCCGCCATGATGGCCAGACTCACGTCAATGTTCAAGTGAGCAGACTGAGAGTTTGACAATTTTAGGCTGACCTGAAGTTAATATTTCAAAGAACAATCACAAAATAGGGTGTGTTATAGAGATTCATATCAAATCACCACTATTATCCTAAGCCCCACGGTGGAAGCCAAACTATTCACCCCAAAATTGGGTAACAATGAAATTTGTATGCGGTTTAAAGGATACGTGATTTAATTCAACACGAATAATTAAGAGTAACAGATAAATAAATTAAGGATAAAAGAAATGATCAAACCAATCTCAATGTTAAGACCAAGATTGATCTTAGATTGAGTAGTGACCTCATCCTCGATTGGACGCTCCATTTGAACCCAGTCGTGAATGAAGAACAGAACAAGCGAGCAAAGTTTCTAATAGTAGCTAGAAGGCAAAGGTAAACTTTTATCGCTTTGAATTGCGTGTTACAATGTGTCAGACTAAAGAAAAACTTTCCCTTTATATAGTAGGAGAGTTTCAGTCCTAGTATAAGTGTAAAAAGGTAAAAATCTTCTTTTCTCAGTAATTATTGATCCATAATCAACATTGAGCGAGATTCAAGCCGTGATATCTGGTTGAGGGCGAGTATTATGACCCTTTATCCGTCATGCATAGCAGTTCACTGTGTCTCCCGAGGTCTAGAACTTATACTCGGCCGGGGTGCGTCGCTTTACCATGTCCGATGTGGGATATACAGTTCACTCTTCCTGGGTCTCAATACGAAGGGTCTCTGACCTCGATTAAAATCTCCCGGATCTGTGCTCCCCCTCCATTCTCTCATCGGTGAATCGGGGTAGTCATTACCCCTGATTTTACCCGTACACAAATATCTCAGCTCCTATCTTGGTTCTTCAACCCTTAGGTTTTCCTCCAACTAGAACTTGAAAACAAGAGAAAATCAATTAGGGTTTGTGTTGAATTTTTGGGAGAAGTTTGCATGGGCTTATCTCTGGTTTTTATGCTATAGAATGAGTGTGATATATGAAGGAAATAATCCCTTAAATAGGCTCTTTGGCCAACCCGAACTGGCCCCTTTTTGGATATATTTAGCCCTCTCATTTAAGAAAGTAGGTGACACACCTACTTGTCACCTATGCAGTATGCGCAGTCTCACAAAAATGCATATATCTCTCTACTCCGATGTCGTACTGACAAACGCTTTAATGCCTTAGAAAATATCTGTTTACCCTAAATTTCAGATGACAATTAAATTTATACGTGGTTTTAAGGATATGTCACCTAATTTGATACAAATAACGAATAATATAACAAAAGTTAAAATTAAGAGATAAATGGAAACGCAAACCACCCGAGCTAAACACTTTTGGCCGTTGGCTGATCCTTCTTGGGAAGAAACTGATTATAATGGAAATTGAGACAAATTGATGATAAAATGATTCAAGAGAGCAAATATCTTCCCTCGGACGTTTTCGGAGTCAAGCTCGATTTTGGACCACGGGCACGGTGTTCTCGAGGTTGGACATTCTGGCTTCGTGTTCCCCTTTGATGAAGCTCGGGTTCGATCTTCAACCCTACGCATTCCGAACCCGATCTGTCGTGCAATAGTTGAACTCAATGTTAACCATATAGAGTCGAGCCATTTTGACCTTATATAGATGGGCCCGACTTCGACCGTATACAGATAGTCCCCTCGTTTTTTGGAGAGTAACGACGAGAAACAATATGAGAATCAAATTCTCATTCTGATAAGTGGGGGTGCACTTATGATGTACGTGATATGGAAATCGAAAACGACCCATCAGAAAAGCCTTATAAAGCATCAAGTGTGTGTCAGTCGGCGTTCTGCCGCTTTGGGATGCGAACCACCATTTTGAGAGATTATAAATACCCTCATTCACCCTTTATATTCAAATGTTCATGCTCTTTTATAAAACTACATCATTCTTATCTTCAAGACCTCCTGCCTTCTGGTCTTCCGAAAATACCTCACAAGCTATCTTCATACTATATTTCCTTTGCATCTGTATCTTTTAATTACTTCATCTGTTCAAACCAATGGCGAAGACTTCAAACTCCGTTCCTCAAAGACAAACTCCTTCTTCTTCTCAACCTGCTGATGACGTTTCACTTGTCGTCATTGAGGAGCCTACAGTGGAGCCCCTCTTAAGGCGTTTGTACCAACCGGGTGTTCAATCAGAGCCGATTTCAAGGTTGATAAAGCTTCCTCGATACCGGGCCGGTGCGAACCATTCACGAGATACATCTGTTCAATTGGCAATAGAGTTCTCGATAAAGTCAAGGAAGACTGTAAATGGGTTGGTAAGTGTGTGGTGGTTCCTGCGCTTGAAGAGGCAATCACTACCCATGTGGAGGGTTTTTTAAAGTATTTACACTTATCCCTTCACGTTGGGCCCTTTGGACCCGGTCATTATTTCTTTTTGCAAAAGGTACGAAGTGACCCTGGGCCAAAGTCATCCTTTTTCTGGAGGATAGTCATTCTTTTTCATTTTTTTGTAAACAAGATCGAGGGGTATCCTTTTACCGTCGATCATCTCATGCGATTGTACAGCCCCCGACTCTACCTAGGGGGGTTGATAAAACTTGCTCGTCGGGCAGCAAAGTCTCGTTCTCAAGTATTGATGAGGATAGAGATCGGGGTTGGTTGGGTCGATTTGTTTGAGTGAAAACATCGGACATAATCCCGTCTGAGGATATGCCATTTCCTGAGAAATGGAATATGAAGCGTAAGTGTAGCCCTGCTTATCAATTTGTTTACTGTTCTCCCTTTTGCCCTTCCTCTTATCAATTTTATATGGCGCAGCTATATCCCGGATGCCGACTGCAATTCCTCATCTCAAAGAATGGGTCGAGGGGATCGTATCCCAAAGACCATATTTCGAGCGCGCATGGCGCGAGCTTTCGAAAATCCGGTGGGAGGCCTGACTTCATGGTGAGATAAGTTACACTCGAGCTTAATTCTTTATGCTGTCGATTTCTAACTTGTTTTACCTTTCTTTTGCAGGTTTATCAAAGGATGTTGCGATGAGACCTGCGCCCATAGGCGATGATGTTCCCAGCGAGTTCCCTGTTTCGAAGTAGGATAAAGAGAAGAAAAGAAAAGAGGCCCCAAGTTCCTCATACCTCGGAAAGAAGAGACCGAGGAAATGATTGGCTCGCAAGTCCAAGGGCAGTGCTAGTGATCAAGTGTTACCTTTGGACTCGCTATGTCGATTGAGGGATGATTCCGAGGAGGAAGAAGAGGATTTCGACCTTGTGGCTAGTGAGCCGCCACAATCTGAAGGGGAGGGGTCTCCGAACCAGGGGCTAGTGAAGCGGACCTTCGCCAAGTCGGGGGACCCGAGGTGGAGACAAGAACTGGGGCTTTCCTAGATTCGAGGAGAGCACCGCTGGGAGTCTTGGGTCCGATTGAGATGGTTGATTCGCCCTCTTTCTCGGAATCAACGTTCAACAAGGCCCAAATGGCAAAAGAAAATTCCCCGGGCGGAGATCATAAATTGAAAGACCCTTCCTTTCCACGGTTTTTTCGATGGTGGGATTCGGCGTTCGCGGAAGACGTTTTTGGGCTCGGTAATTTAGAGGTACCGAAGAAAAGCTCATCCACCGATACAAGTGGGGTTTCCTTCAGTCTAAAATTGGTCGATCGATTTCCCGCACCGAGCGCTTACCCTGATCGAAAACAATCCATATCTCTCACCATTCCCGAGGATGCCAGGGTTCTTTCTGCTCCCGTCGGAGTGGCCAGTTATCTTTGGTGCTTGGTGACTGAGGAGGATCAGGAAAAAATGAACGAGGTGGATGCGCCCTATCTGTTCAATGAAGCTCAACATGCGCTGAATCGGGTAATTCCCGATAAGCTCTATTCGATGTCCTTTGTTTTGTACTTTAAAATTTCAATTAATTATAACATCCTCCTTTATGCTTGCAGGCATCGATACTTTACCATGAAGCCTTTCTTCAATTTTGGGAAGAGTCTAGATGCTATGAACGGCTCGAAGGGGAGATGATGAACCTCCGTGCCGAACTGGAGCTTACCCGGAAGGATAATGCTGGCTTGATCGAGCAGGTAGAGCAAAAGCTTGATCAGATTAATCAACTTCGATCTAAAATAAGCGTGGCTAGAGCTGAGGCCAATGAGTGGAGGAGCAAGATGGATAAGCTGGCCTCGGAAAAAGAGACATTTCAGGCACAATTAGCTTTAGCAGAGGCTCAACTTAGAGAGGCAAAGGAGAACGTCAAGGTTCAAACTAGGAACACCGACGAGCTCTAATCTCGGATCAACACGGTTATCTCAGATCCAGATAATATGGCTAAAGAGCTAAAAACGGCCAAGTCCGAAGTTGCTGTGGCCAAAGCCAAAGCTGATGAACTGGTGGCTCAATATAAGGCCGATGCTGAAGCTACTCAAGATCAGTCAAGGAATATGGTCGACCATATGAGGTGGCAATCTCGCAGACTTGTCCTTGAAGAGATTCATGCTCGAGGTTTTGATTTATAGGTGGAGATCGAAGATGCCAGGAGAGCCAAGGCCGAGGCTAGAAAATTAGCCTTCCCCGAGGAGGATGATTCTGAGGATTCAGTCGGATCTGAAGAATGAGACAATCTCGAAAATTATATTATCGAGGCGGGATCCGGTTGAGACCAAGTCGCTCTTGACCGAGTTTTATCTTCTCCCATATTTAATATTGTGTATCGAGGTTGCTCAATTTATGGAAGGGATTTTTGATGTATATATGTAAAGATTTTATTTTTGCAACTTTTGAAATACCTTAGCCCTCAAATTTTGGGGTTTGCCTTAATAGGTCTCATCCCCCTCGAGTTCTATTTACTCGAAATGGCCTTAGCCTTTAAAGTTCGGGGTTTGCCTTAGTAGGTCTCATCCCCCCTCGAGTTCTGTTAACTCGAAATGGCCTTAGCCTTTAAAGTTCGGGGTTTTCCTTAATAGGTATCATCCCCCCTCTAGTTCTATTAAGTCGAAATGGCCTTAGCTTTTAAAGTTCGAGGTTTGCCTTAATAGGTCTCATCCCCCCTCGAGTTCTGTTAACTTGAAATGGCCTTAGCCTTTAATGTTCGGGGTTTTCCTTAAAAGGTCACATCCCCCCTCGAATAAGTTTGTTTTTCGGACAAGTCCCCGAGTGAGAGAATGGTTATTCGAACTAAAATTAAAGTGGCCCTTGGGCTCGTTTGATCGGAAGCAGGATGTTTGTATACAAGAGACTTTTCTTTATTCTCGTTCATGCAAGTGTACAATTTGTGTTAGGGTTCGATCAATCTATTTGGGCACGATTTATTTGACCGTTTGACTCTTACATTGAATCTTATTGATCTTTGACCCTTCAATCCTAGAAATATCTTCCCAAGATAAAGTGGCCTCTCAGTATTGGGGGTCGACTGAAGATAGGCTTTGAATACTGGCGTCACGATTTGCTATCGGCCTTCGAATCTAAGTTAGCACGATTTACTAGTTGCCTCACTAAAAACCTTGCCGTAAAAACCATTTTGGGACAAAACCGATTCAAGGGAAAAAGAGCGCAATGCGTTCTTTCAAACTTAATATCTTATGTCCCCTGATTCAGGGTACCTCGTTTGATACCTACAAATGTTAGTTCGTGATGCAAATAAAAATAAAGAACAAGATCGTACCTTAGCAGTAATACTGTTTCAAGTGACTTATGTTCCAGTTGTTTGGTAGTTCTTTACCATCCACTGTTCTGAGCTTGTAGGATCCCTTTTCGGTGATTTTAATTATACAGTAAGGCCCTTCCGAGTTTGGTCCCAGCTTCCCTTCATTCGGGTTCTGTGTGTTTTGTGTAACCTTCCTTAGTACTAAGTCCCCGACGTTGAAGTATCAAAGGTTGGTCCTTCTATTGTAATACCTTTCTATCCTTTACTTTTGAGTAGCTAGTCGAACAAGGGCAGCTTCACGTCTTTCATCTAACAGTTCCAAGTTTGTATTTATGGCTTCGTAATTCAATTTCTCTGTCGCATGCCGGAACCTGACACTTGGCTCCCCGACCTCGACCGATATCAAAGCTTTGGCGCCATAAACCAGAGAGAACGCGGTGGCTCCAAAGCTGGATTTCTTGGTCGTACTATATGCCCATAGGACTTCGGGTAATATTTCCTTCCATCTCCCTTTGGCATCAGTTAATCTCTTTTTGAGATTAGAAAGTATTGTTTTGTTCGTAGATTCGGCTTGTCAGTTCCCATTGGGGTGATAGGGCGTTGATAGGATCCTTTTGATCTTGTGATCTTCGAGGAATTTTGTCACTTTGCTACCAATGAATTGCTTCCCGTTGTCGCGTACGATCTCAGCTGGCATTCCAAATCGGCATATGATGTGATCCCAAATGAACTCGATCACTTCTTTTTCCCTAACCTTCTCATACGCCTGCGCTTCCACCCATTTAGAAAAATAATCAGTCATAAATAGTATAAATTGAGCCTTACCTGGTGTATACGGAAGAGGGCCAACGATGTCCATCCCCCATTTCATGAACAACCATGGTGATAGGACTGAGTGGAGTGTCTCCCCTGGTTGATGGATCATCGGGGTGTGCCTTCGGCATTCTTTACATTTTCGAACGAACTCCTTTGCGTCTTTTTCCATGTCAACCCAATAATAACCGGCTCTAATTATTTTTCAAATTAGCGGCTCGGTGCCGGAATGGTTCCTGCAAGTACCTTCATGGATTTCCCTTAAAATGTACTCAGTATTTCCCGGTCCCAGACATATCACGAGTGGTCCGTCAAATGTTCTTCTAAACAAGGTTCCGTCATCGGACAAGCTGAACCAGGCCGCCTTTGTACGCAGGGCCCTCAACTCTTTTGGATCCGAGGGGAGTTTGCCGGAACTGAGATATTCTACTTATTTGTTCCTCTAATACCATGTTAGACTTGTCAAATTGATCTCAGCATGGCCTTCTTCCACTACTGACCTCATAATTCGTACGATCTTTCCAGAATCGACCTCATCGTCTTCGATCGAGGACCCCAAGCTGGCGAGGGCGTCGGCCTCGCTGTTTTGATCCCGAGGTATATGTTGTAAGGTCTATTCTTTGAACCGATGCAATGTCACTTGCAGTTTGTCTAAGTTTCTTTGCATTTGCCCTTCAATGACCTCGAACGTTCCATTGACTTGATTTACCACAAGAAGGGAGTCGCACTTGGCTTCGATCACTTCTGCTCCTAGGCTCTTGGCTAGTTCTAGGCCAGCAATCATGGCTTCATATTCTGCCTCATTGTTAGTAAGTTTCACAGTCTTAATAGATTGTCGAATTATGTTACCAGTTGGTGTCTTCAACATGATGCCAAGTCCGAATCCGTTCGCGTTCGAAGCACCATCTGTGAAAAGGGTCCATATTCCTGAAGGAGTTCCTGAGCCAGCTAAAAACTTTCTTTCGACCTGGGGTACTAGGGATGGTGTAAAATCGGCCACAAAG
The DNA here is from genome assembly GCA_002018475.1 of Nicotiana obtusifolia. Lineage (NCBI taxonomy): Eukaryota > Viridiplantae > Streptophyta > Magnoliopsida > Solanales > Solanaceae > Nicotiana > Nicotiana obtusifolia. Next base: position 10,737 of record MCJB01013880.1, on the reverse strand, counting down.
TCTGCCAACACTTGAGATTTGATGGAGGTTCGAGGTCGATATTCAATGTCGTACCCACTTATTTCTATGACCCATTTGGCCAACCGACTTGAGAGCTTGGGCTTATGCATCACATTTCGTAATGGATAGTCATTACGACGCATATGGGATGATATTAGAAATACGGTTTCATTTTCCTTGAAGCGCTTAACAAAGCAAGAGCCATTTTTTCCAAGTGAGGATATCTAATCTCGACTTCACCTAAGGTTATGCTGACATAATAAATCAGGAATTGTGTACCTTGATCTTCTCGGACTAGGACTCCACTTACCGCTATCTCTGAGACTGCCAAGTACAGGTAAAATTGTTCGTCCATCTTTGGTGAATGAAGCAATGGCGGGCTCGACAAATATCTTTTGAGTTCTTCCAAAGCATGCTGGCATTCCGGAGTCTATGAAAAGTTGTTCGTCTTTTTCAATAGAGCGAAGAACCGGTAGCTTTTATCGGACGACCTCGAAATGAATCGCCCTAAAATGGCTATCCGTCCGGTCAACTTTTGCACGGCTTTCACATTATCTATGACCGTGATGTCCTCGATAGCCTTGATTTTTTCAGGGTTGATCTCGATTTCACAATTCGAGACCATGAATCCGAGGAATTTACCCGAACCCACACCAAATGCGCATTTTTCCGGGTTCAACTTCATGTTGTACTGCTTCAACACACTAAATGTTTCCTGCAAATGATTTAAATGGTCTTCTGCTTGTAGAGATTTAACTAACACGTCGTCAATATAAACCTCCATTGTCTTTCCTAGTTGTTTCTCGAATATTTAATTTACTAAGCGTTGGTATGTGGCTCCAGCTTTTTTTAACCCAAATGGCATTACATTGTAACAGTATGTGCCATATTTAGTGATGAAGGAAGTTTTTTTTTATCACCTACGGTCCATTCGTATTTGGTTATAGCTAGAGTATGCGTCGAGAAAACTAAAGGTCTCATGGCCGGCAGAAGCATTGATCATTCGATCGATGTTGGGTAAGGGAAAAAAGTCTTTTGGACATGCTTTATTCAAGTCTTTATAATCTACACACATTCCTAATTTATTCCCTTTTTTAGGGACTACCACTACGTTTGCCAATCACTCCGGGTATTTAACCTCCCGAATAGACCCTATCTTTAGAAGTTTAGTTACCTCATCCTTGATGAACGCATGTTTGATTTCGGACTGAGGCCTCCTTTTTTGTTTGACTGGGTGGAATTTCGGATCCAGGCTCAGCTTGTGAGTGGTTATCTCCGACGGTATACCCGTTATCTTAAGGTGGGATCAAGCGAAGAAGTCTTCCTTAGGTGTAGGGAATCGAATAAGTTTTGTCCTAAGCTCGGAGCTCAGCCCCGAGCCCAGGTATACCTTTCGTTCAGGCAAGTCTTCTTGTAATGTGACTTGTTCCAGTTCCTCGACAGTCGATTTGCAGACATCGGAATCATCGGGAGCGATGAAAGATCTGGGAATTCCATAATCATCATCCTCGACATATACTTGTTTATCCACATTTGACGAAGATGGTATCTGTGATTGCTATTTTGTCTTGCTCTCGACCCTTTGGTTTGGAACCGTTGGTGTCATTTCTTCCACCACGAAATCTCTTTCGCAGCTGGTTGCTCCCTGTAAACCGTGTTAACTCCATCGGGCGTCGTAAACTTCAACACCTGGTGTAATGTCAAAGGTACCGCCCTCATGTCATGCATCTATGGCTTCCCAAACAGAGCATTGTATCTCATGTCCCCTCCGATCACACATAACTTTGTTTCTCGAATGGTTCTAGCAGTATTTATTGGCAACGTCATTTCACCCTTGGTGGTCTCACATGCCATATTGAAACTGTTAAGTACTCGGACTGTAGGAACAATCCGATCTGACAGGCCGCGTTGCTCCACGACCCATGATCGAATTATATTGGCCGAGCTACCTGGATCGATTAACACATGTTTTACTCTAATTTTATGTATAAGTACATATATTACCATTGCGTCATTGCAGGGTTGTACAATTACTTCCACATCCTCATCATTAAAAGATAAAGTCCCTTCTGGCGTGTAATCTCGAGTGCACTTTTCCCTAGTGATGGATATTTTGGTACGTTTCAACATCGGACCTTGAGGGGTATCAACTCCATCGATAATCATGTTGATTGTATGTTGAGATTCTTCCTGGCCTTTCTGTTTATTCCTATTTCCGAAGTGATTTTTTTCTCGGTCGCTCAAGAATTCTCAAAGGTATCCGTTATCGAGTAACCAGGCTGCTTCTTCTCTCAGTTGCCGACAATCTTCTATTTTATGATCGTGAGTGCTGTGATATTTGCATATCTGATTAGGATCCCTTTGGGTTGGATCGGATTGCAATGGATGAGGCCATTTGGTATCTTTGATACGGCAGATAGCAGATACGATAGTGGCAGCATTACCTTTAAAATTATACTCCGATAATCGAGGTGCTTTTTTATGCCCGATGGGCCTTTTGAAATTGCTTTTGGTCATGAGCCCCTGGCTGTTCTGACCTCGTTCATTCCTCTTTTCATGTCTTGGAGAGTTTTGCCTAGATACGCCAATTTTTCTGTCCCCGTGATACGGCCGATGTCGTTCTCTATTCGATCTTGGTTCGCGATAAACTTCCCTTCATATTTTATCATAAGCTCTAATGGGGTAAATGGATCCCGAAGGGGCTCCGAGCTGATCATCTTCGACTCTGATTTTTGACTAGTACCGATTATGTACGTCAGCCCATGTGACGGCAGGTACCCTATTAAGTTCTGTTTTAGTTGTTGCGAAGCCGCAGAGCTTCGAACATTGGGCCTTTGAGTGAAAGCTTGAATAGCCCAATCGTCTATCACCGGTGGCAGATCCATTCATTCTATTTGGAACCGGGACACGAACTCTCTGAGCATTTCGTTATCCTTCTGCCTAACTTTGAAAAGGTCTGATTTTCGCTTTTCGACCTTGATGGCGCCTGCGTGTGCCTTCACAAAAGAATATGCAAGCATAACAAACGAGTCAATAGAATTAGGGGGTAAGTTGTGATACCATGTCATGGATCCTTTCGACAGGGTTTCCCCAAATTTTTTCAACAGAACGAATTCAATCTCGCCATCCTCCAGGTCGTTCTGTTTGATAGCGCATGTATATGCGGTTACATGCTCGTTTAGGTCGGTCGGTCGTTCCGTTATATTTGGGGATTTCTGGCATATGGAATTATTTAGGTATCTTTTTCGGAGCCATGCTCGGTAGAAAAAGGATTTTGCACGAAACTTTCGGAATCTAGGCCTTTTAATACCGGGGGTGCTCCTGGGATTTGATCCACCCTGGAGTTGTACGTTTCCACCTTCTTGTTATTTTCCTCGATTTTCTTCTCCCCAGATTCTATTCGTTTAGTTAGTTCTTCGAGCATCTTCATAATTCTGAGGTTTGCCCCCGATTCACAGTCATTCAACCTTCCTACAACCGATCCGTCCTTATGGGTAATTTCCCGGGAAGGGCCAGGCTCAACCCTATTTGAGATTTGGCTTCGGTTTTGTAACCGAGCTATCACTTCCTGTTGGGCTTGCAACATTTCAAAGATCATCCTGAGGCTGATCCTATCCCTTTCATCATTTTGGGGATTTTGTGCCACCGATCGAATTCCCCTATGAACGCTATTTGAGGGTCCAGTGAGCTGATCTGCATCGACTGCCACTTGGGAATTAGCATTGATTGGAATTTCGTCACCGGGCGCTATGTTATTATTTTTGCTTTGATGTTCGATCTCGTTATCAACATGCAGATGTGCCGATTGGGAGTTTGACATTTCCGTATTGCAACCTAGAATCAGAAACACTTCAAAGAGCAAGTGTGAAACAATGTGTGTGACAAAAAGTTGTATCAAATATCCACTATTATCCTTAGCCCCACAGTGGTTTTAAGGATATGTGGCCTAATTTGATACAAATGACGAATAATGTAACAAAGTTAAAATTAAGAGATAAATGGAAAAGAAACGCAAACCACCTGAGCTAGACACTTTTGGCCGTTGGCTGATCCTTCTTGGGCAGAAACTGATTATAATGGAAATTGAGACAAGTTGATGATAAAATGATTCAAGAGAGCAATATATCACTGTTTTTTCTTTTTATTGATGATTCGTGAAAGAGGTGTCTGATAAATGGTTCAACTTTCCCTTTATATAGTGGGGAGGTTGTACATCTGGTGCAACTTTTTACAAGGTAAAAATCTTCACACAAGGTAAAAAATCTCCTGATTTGCTAATTAAGCGATACTATTCATTAGTGCCGAGATTCCTGTCGTGATGTTCGTCCCATTACGGATATTTCGATTTTCCGTCATTTAGGTTTAATGATCTTCCCTCGGACATTTTTCGGAGTCAAGCTCGATTTCGGACCACAGGCACGGTGTTCTCGAGGTTGGACATTCTGGATTCGTGTTCCGCTTTGATGAAGCTCGGGTTCGTTCTTCGATCCTACGCATTCCGAACCCGATCTGTCGTGCAATAGTTGAACTCGATGTTAACCATATTGAATCGAGCCCGATTTTGACCATATATAGATGGGCCCGACTTTGACCGTATAAAGACTCATAGGTCTTCAATTTGAAGGGTGCATCACCCCGTAACTCTAAGTTTATTTAGAGAAAAGGTCAGTGACATTAGACCCAAGTTTCAGTAAAACTTATGAAAGTAACTTGTGGCGACTTTTATCGACTTCTGTTCCAATACTCACTTGACTTCAAAATTTAACACATGACTATCACACGAATAAAATAACTCATAACATAAACTTCTTATCATATTAAGAACCCTAGTCTCACCCCAAAGGTACGGGTTATAACATTCCCAATTTGTTACTTTCGACGAAATATTATTTTCTTCAATTTTTTAGCTTCTGAACCTTCCAACCCTCTTTGTACTTGTTGTTCATGATCTTCAATATTTGTAACCTCTAAGGTAATATTAACTTACTTTATATACTTTCAAAGATGATCTCATTTTAGTCTTACATCAATTTGCTTACGATGCACTTTTACGTACGAAAATAGGGGTGTAACACCAATCTCAACAATATCATATGAAACCACAACAACAACCAAACGCGGAAAAAGTTAACAACGTAACACTAAGAAAACAAACACACGATATTCAACTAGTTAATACAACTCAAACAGAGTAAGATGAGCAGTCCAATATCAAAAGCTAGTCTAGCGTATATAATGGCAAGGCTTCTACAAAGCATAAAACACAACCAATCTAAAAGTCACCCAATCTGGTTAAGCAAAGGAGAGTAGAACATAAAACGGGTAAAGTTGTTTGTCAAGTAAGAACATGGATCAAATGAAGGTATTCAATATATGAAATCATGTCGCAAGTAGAAGCATGTAGCGAGTAAAGGCATTTAATAAGTGAAGGCATATGGTAAGTAAAAGCATATAGTAAGTGAAGACAGGTAGTAAGACAAAACACATAGTGAGAGAGGACGTGTAGCAGGTTAAGGCATCTAATAAGTAAATCACGTGACAATTAAATGGATGTAATAGGCATGGGCTAATAGCAAGTAAAGGCATGAATTCAACAACAAATAAGGTAGAAGGCAAAGACGTGATAACAACAAGAAACATCAAAAGCATAGGTACAACAATAACAACTTAGAATAAAGGCATAAATGTGCATGCAATCTCGTCCTCGCCTGCACGGAAACATCTTCGTGCCATGTACGCATGATAATATAAAACAGTGGCACGACATCACCCTTTGTACTTTACACTCTTCCTCACCAAGTATAAATATACATCAACAACAACAAAGGTAGGAAGTGTGAATAACATCAAGAAGAATGGTTAAGCAAAATACACCACGTGAACGAGAATCACAACTCTTGCACAATTAAACAATTCAATAACCTTCAAGAACCCCATTGCTCAAGTATCTCAACAAATCTCAAAGTGATCTTCAACACCAGCATGGAACCCAAGTATCTCAGGAATAACGGTCGTGGCAACGTATTCATGATTTAGGTATAGTTACAATCAAATTTGCACATCAACGGTTTCACAAAAAGTCCAGCAAATTCAATCAAATTGTAATAGGCTGAAGCACAGTCTCTAGCATTGAAATTCGTACTCATAATATCACAGGAATCAAGTAAAACCTAAGTCAAAAGATCACAAAGTTCATCAAGGTACAAAGGAGCATATAATATCCCCCTCCTGAGCATGAAAACTCTGGCACATGCATATATGCTCATCACCTCGCATATACATCAACCCCGCATGTAACAAACAATATCATTTTTATTAGGAAAAATACCATCAACAAAGCTAGGCAAGACACTTACCTCAAATAAGCCAAATCGATATACTAGAAGCGCCACCCCGTATGAATCGACCTCTGAACGACTTGAATCTAGCCAAAAGCAACTCAAAACATCAAATAATGCCATAGGAATCGAGCCCAAATAATAGAGGTCGAATCTTTAATCAAATACTCAAAGGCAACCAAAACCTCAACCTGGGCGCGCACTCGAATTTCATCAAAACTCACAAGTTCTGACAACCCATTCGAATACGAGTCCAACCATACTAATTTCACTCAAATCCGACTCCGAATCAATGTTCAAAAACCAATTATTCACTTTAGAAAGGTTTTGACAAAAGCCCCCAATTTCTCTTTAGATTCATCAAATTAAATGCAAAAATCGAAGATAGAATCATGTAATATAATCAAAACCGAGTCAAAAATACTTACCCCAATCCATGTGGTGAAAATCCTCTCCAAAATGGCCCAAATCCAAGCTCCCCAATTCAAAATGTCATAAAATAGCCAAAACCTTCGAAATAGAGTACTTTATAACACTGCTTCAAGGATACCCAAAGGAAAAACCTTTGCAATCGTGAAGCACAAATGCCACTGCCAGAAAATGCTCTACACTTTCGCGACGGTGACCACGCGAATGCGATGCACACAGATGCCAACACACTGCGAATGCGGAGAAGAGATTCTCCAACTCCCAATTTACCAGCAGGAACATGACCTCACCATGTGAACGTGATGCTCAAGTCCCACAGCCTTTGTGAATGTGACTCTACACACACGAATGCGAAGAGAAGAAACAGCCCAGCTAACATATAGTAAGCAATCGGGGAATCATCTTCACGATCGCGATTAACACATGAGGCACCAAAAAGTAGCAATCATAAATGAAGGAACAATGGTCTGAAACTCGTCCGAAACTCACTTGGGCCTCTTGGGACCCCATCCGAACATACCAATAAGTCCCAAAATATAACACGGACCTTCTCGAAGACTCAAATCACACATAATAACACCAAAATTCATGAGTCATCGATCAAGATCAATCTCTTAAGTTCATAAACTTCAAATATCAAACCAAGCAATCGATTCAAGCCTAACCAATTTGGATTCCAACCAAACTTTGCACTTAAAAATGATTAAAAAAACATATTTCAACTTTAGGAACAACAATTCAAACACTATAACATCGAATTCAACTCCTGGTCAAACCTATGAACTTCCCAACCTTCAAATTGCCAATTTTCGCCAAATAGAGACAAAACCTTCTAGGAATCTTCCAAATAAAAATACGGGTATACACCCAAGTTCAAAATCACCATTTGGACCTAATGGAACCATAGAAACTCCGGTCCGAGGTCAAATACACAAAAGTCAAATTTGGTCAACTTTTCCAACTTATAGCTTTCTAGTTGAGAATCATTCTTTCAAATCAATCCCGAACCACTCAAAAACCAAAATTGATGGTACACAAAAGTAATAATACACCACATGAAGCTACTCATGATGTCAAACCACCAAGATTAAGGCAAATGCTCAAAATGATTGGTCGGTCATTACATTCTCTCCTACTTAAACATACGTTCGTCCTCGAACGTACCAAGAGTCGCTCTAAAGCCATTCAATCACTGTATAAACTCACCATGCACATACCCATGGGTGATCCCATGTCATTCCAATCCATATAAGTCTAACAACACAACCTAACTGAAGATCATACTACAACCTTAGTCCATAAACCTTAGGTTCCAATCTCCAACATCCGAAATCCATTATAAGATCCGATCCTTGTACATATACACTGTATCCACCCGAACAAGATGCATCAAGCCATCAACACATTGCCCAGATCAAACCCCACAATGTTCCACATAATATTTGCTTATTACCAAACCCAATACCAGTGATGTACTTCATATCAAATGAAACCTCATTCCAAACCTTCGCACGCTGCTAATGACAAAAAAAACATGCAAAGACACATAACCACCCATAAAATCAACAAGTCAGGAAGCTCTCTCGTCCGACAATGACCACTACCAAATTTTGAGCGAAAATATGGTATTATTCTTCAAAACAATCCTTATCCCAATACAATAGTGCAAATCTCAGGTCTAGAAACCTCGTCTCACCTAACTGACAAGTCACCACAAAGGCCACATGAAACCTCACACAACGCGGTTCGTACACCCAAAATAACAATAACTCAGATATATCCTAAAATGGAAAGAAAGCAAAGTAAGAGGACTATCCAACAGGTACAACTGATATAACAACAAAAGCATAATTTTATGAACTCATCCCACAAAAGGGAAAACAAAACATACAAAATAAACATAAGGAAGAGTATCCCACATAACTCTGCTGCAGCGTGATACACTCAAATTACACCTATACAAATGGTATAAGGCAGTCGATGTCAAATATAATAACCCAACCAGGTTGTGGTCGAATCCCAAGGCAATAGGTGTTAAAAGATTACTTGAATAGTGTGTCACTTGATTAAAGCCATAATTCTACTATGTTAGTTTGGAAAGACTTTGATAATTGGGAATTGTTAAAGAGAAACTATTTTGTTGAGAGAATTGATTAATTGGATTAAGAAACCAAGGTTGTGTCCTTTTATGGAATGTTATGCTATCGGCGTTAATATGATATATTTCTAATGGGAGGTCCTTTGATTTGCAAATGGTTCCTAAATAACTACCCAATATTTCCCAATACTTAGGTAGTATTTCCTCTTTGTGATTTTCCCAAATACAAAAGAGTTATAATTAAGATCAACCAATTTATGCCAAGTAGAAACCACTTATTCCTAAGTGATTTTATTGAACAAGGTTTAAAGCCTTGAGTTCTTGTTATTCAATTCTACCAAACCCTAACCCACTTTTCCAAGTGAAAGATAAAGTAAATTGGCACTAGTTAATGTTTGCAATCATCAACCATAAATGAAGCATAAATGAACAGAAATCACCTATTTTATATATATATATATATATCCCCAGTGGTAAATACCCAGTAACATTACATCCACTTAGGGTCTATAACTTTAGTACTTAAAGTTAGCTACTCATAACAATATACAAGAGCAAAGCATTAAAGAAAATCATAAAAGCTTGCAGTGAAGAGAGTCTGGGAATCTCTCCAGAAAGCTCCAATACAAGTGGTGTATTCAATGCTCTCAATGAAGGACCTTTTTCAAACAAGATGTCCCACAATAACCCTTGTTATTATATTTATAATAGCCCAAAAGTCGCGGACTAAATATGAGAAAAATAGCCCTTCAGGTTAGTTCGCAATCGCAGAATGGATCGCGGATGTGATCGGCGGTCCATAAATTTGTAGCAACGCCACAAATTTGATCTTCAGCCTTTCTAGATTTCCATCACATATCAATTATGTGGTCCCTATAATGATTCCACGGCCGCATAATGGATCGCAGATTCGTCTTCACTGGAATTCCTCTTGCATTCGTGCGACAATTCTGCGGCCTACATATAAGTTATGCGACTGCATATCGAACCGCCTATTTGACTATTGAAACTTAGTTGGGCTGGTTACACCTGCGATCGGTATGTGGCTCGCACATTACTTCTGCAGTCGCATATCTGCTGAAAGTCTTCCTTCTTCATGTTTTTTGTCATCTTTTTCATGTTCTTGGCTCTTCAAGTCCGATTTCCTGCAAAACACCAAAATTATGTAAGAAATTACTTACAATTCTATAAAAGATGAGCTAATGTCTATGAAATTAGTATCGAAAGTGCCGCATTTCTTCGACACATCAACACCTCCAACTTAGACTCTTGTTTGTCCTCAATAAACTAAAATGTTACCAGGCTGCTGGACCTTAGTTCACCTTCGATAGTACCAGGAGCTATTAGCGTTCGATAGGAAGAGGATTTGAGTGTAGGAGCTGAGAGTTTTTTACTTTTTAGGAGAACCTAAAGAAATGGCTTGACTTGGGCAAGCTAGAAATATATGAACGAACGTCCTGCGGTTCGGGCCCTGCATGCATCATTAATAAGAAGAGACCTTTCTCACAATCTAAGCGCATGGGCTCTTCAATTCAACCAAAAGGCTCAAGAAGCGAGATCCTTATGCCCAACCAGCCAAACGAAACCCAAGCACCGGGAACAGCCCCATCTACCAGCACGAGACAAACGAACTACCGTCGCAACGACCACCCTAACGGGGACCGTGACCAGCACTGGATCAAGACTCCGACTACCAACGCTTTATAACCTCGCATGGAGATCAGAGCAGGCGCGCGGATCGTGTAGACGATATAGTAGGAAGGAAGATCTCAGTTACAGGGAGATGAGCGGCAGGAACAAATGCATCCAGCAGGAATCGAACCTACGAATTCGCCAATGTTGAGTTGGGACGCTTTAACCATTCAGCCATGG
>MCJB01013869.1:51058-89406 GCA_002018475.1 Nicotiana obtusifolia | reverse complement strand
AGGACTGGGGAAAATGTTCAGAATTCCTAGCTTAGACAGCAAATATTAATGTTGAGATCGACTAAGTCCCTTAGTAAGAATGTCTGCCTCCTGCTCTGCTGTAGCACGATATAAAGTAGAAATGAGGCCTTGTTGAATCTTCTCATGTATGAAATGACACTCAATATCAATATGTTTCGTTCTCTCGTGAAAAACAGGATTGACAGCAATAGCAAGAGCTGAATTGCAATCACAGTAGATAGGCACAGGAGACTGCTGCTCTATACCCAATTCCTTTAGCAAATCAAGTATCCACACTACTTCAGCAATAGTAGAAGCTAGACTCTGATACTCTGCTTCTGCTGAACTTCTAGAAATGGTAGATTGCTTCTTATATTTCCAAGAAATCAAGTACCAAACTTGACAAAGTACCCTGTGATTGACTTGCATGTGTTAGGACAAGTAGCCCAATCTTCATCACAAAATGCCGAAAGAGACTCAAAACAATGTGCATTCAATAGGACTCCCAATCCTGGACTAGGTTTGATATATCTTACCACTTTGAGTGCAGCTTCCATATGAGAAGCCTTAAGACTATGCATACACAGGCTGAGACTCTGAACAACAAAGGAGATGTCTGGCTTTGTGATGGTCAGGTAAAGTAGCTTCCCTGAGAGCCTTTGATATGGACCAGGATCAGTCAACAAAGTATCATCAGAAGATCCTGTGCAAGCATCAAATTCAGAGGTAGTCAACTTGAGATTAGGCTCTGTAGGATAAGCCACAGGTTTGGAACCTGAGAGTCCCAGGTCTACAATAAGCTCTAGAGCATACGTGCGTTGATGCATTAAGATACCGTCTTTATTTCTGAAAAATTCTATGCCTAAGAAGTATTTGAGCTCCCCTAGATCCTTGATCTTGAAGGGGGTTAGAAATCATCTTTAGTCTGTTGAATTAATGTGGTACTATCACCAATAATAAGGAGATCATCAACATAGACTAAGACTACCACCATGTGATCTGCTGTCTTCCTAATGATTAATGAGTAATCCAAATGACTTTGTTGAAACCAGCTGCCACTAAGGCTGAGTTCAATTTGAGATTCCACTGCCTAGATGCCTGCTTAAGCCTATAGAGGGACTTAAGCAACTTACAAACCGCAGATTTATCACTGGACCTTTCGAATCCTTGAGGAATTATCGCGTACGCCTCCTTAATAAGACCACCCTGCAATAAAGCATTGTATACATCCATTTGATGGATGGACCAATGCCTTGAGGCTGCCATGGACAATACACTCCTAACTGTAACCATCTTCATTACTGGGGAGAAAGTCTCTTGATAATAGTCCAACCCTCTTTTTGATTGTAGCATTTAGCTTTTAGTCAGGCCTTAAACCTCTCAACCTCTCCTGATGCTTTATATTTGATTTTATAAACCCACTTACAACCTATGGCCTTCTTCCCCTGAGGCAAAGAAACTAGTTTCCAAGTCTTGTTATCTTCTAGTGCTTTAATCCCTGTTTGCGTGGCCTCTATCCATCTCTTGTTTTTGATAGCCTCAGAATAAGTTTTTGGTTGTACTTCAACAGAAAAACTGGCCAAATAGCTTTGATATTTAGAAGAGATTACTTCATAGCCAATAACCTCTAAGATGGGATATTTGCAGCAGCTTGCAGATTTCATTTTGTCAGGCCTAACATAGTCTTTTAGCCAAATAGGAGGCTTAGATACTCTAGTTGACTTCCTTGTTTCCTCAGCAAGAGGAATTGTAGGAGAGTTAGATGTAGTAACAATATTGTCAGATTCAATAGAAGAAGGAAGCTCCTGCCCATTTGAAGGAGCAGCATTTGTGACAGGGGAGCAAGGAACACTAGGCGTAGTAGGATTACTACATGAGCTTGTGGTTGGAACAGGATTTTCTACAACAACTGAATTCATAGTAACATCCTGCCTTGGCACTGGAGACAAATCCAAAAAGTGGTTCTAAAACACCTTCAACTGTATGAAAGGGGAAAACATCTTCATAGAAGACCACATATCGACTGATAAAGAAAACTCTATTTTTCAAGTCCAACAGTCTGTATCCTTTCTGATGTGCTGCATACCCAAGAAGAACTAACCTCACAGCTCTAGGTTCAAACTTGTCATGGCTTGTCAAGTTAGTAGCAAAACATAGACAACTAATGACCTTAAATGTGTCAATAAAGGTGCCTTACCAAAGAGAAATTCATAAGGTGATTTGTATGCTAAAATAGAAGATGGAATCCAGTTAATGATACAGACAACAGTTTCAATGCAGTGCTCCCAATATCTAATAGGTAAATGTCCTTGAAATCTAATGGCTCGAGCAGTCTCAAGTATGTGTCTATATCTTCGTTCCACTATTCCATTCTATTGAGGAGTATAAGGGAATGAACTTTGATGTACAATCCCATGTAGCCGAAATAAGTCCTTGCAAGTATTATTGAAAAACTCACTACCATTGTCTGAACTAAACATTTTAATTTGTTGGCTAAACTGTGTTTTACCTTGTTCATAAGTTTTGCCGAGCAGGCATAATTTTGGTACAATCTTCATTATAATCTATCTATCTATCTTGTTAAATTATTCACAAGTCATGTAGATGCATTCCATGTAGATACTAGCCACATTAAAAGGACTTGACAGTACTGAGGAAGGGAAATGATGAGATATCACATTAAGTTAAGAGATTTATGGAACTGAATCTATAATCCAATTGGCATTGGCCAAAGAATCAAGAGTTTTTTCTTTCGATGATGAATTATTTGAAAGTACGGAGGAGGGAGGGGGGACTTTTAAAAATCCTTTAGTCGACTAATTTTGTTCTTGGTTGATTACTGTTATTCTGCAAGAAATAGTTAGTTCAACAAATATATATAACAAAAAATAAAGAAAAAAACAAGAGAGGCATAGATATTTATACTGGTTCATGTACCGATGTGGCACCTACATCCAGTTCCCTTGGGTCGTAAGGGTTCTCTTAGATCTTCAATCGAATAGTTACAAATGAGAGTGATTTTTCTCACGTTTACCACAAATGAATTACAGTATAAAATCTTGACACAATCTTCCACTTGCTTTATTTTTCTCTCTATCTTTTGAGAAACTAGTAAGCTTAGGAATACAGTATTTTTCTAAGAAGTAGAAAGAGTGAAAACTTGTGTGAAAGCTGCGTAGGTCTTCCACGTCTTTCCTTCTCTTCTTATATAGTTCTTGATAAGGCTTTCTATTCCTTGCATTGAGATTTCAAAAATCGTTGATTATGATGTACCTTTTTGAGGTAGTATATTCTAAGAATAGGACCCAAGGGTTGGCTCTTGAATCCAGCATATGAAACATGGCTAGATTCAAAACCAATCAATTTGTTAGATCCTCATTGATGATCTTGGACTTCAAGGCCTTCTATTCTTGTAGTCTTCTTCCCGGATTTCTGATTTGATTCTTCTGATTTGCTTCCGTAGGTTATGAAAATTTGATTAATTTTCTTTCTTTCCTTATTTCCTTGATGTACACGCCTTTGATGGAAGAATAGTTTTCTTCCTCTGCTATTGAACATTCTCTTATTTATTTCCTATTCTGGTGTACTGATTATAGAGATTTCCCTTCTTGTGCTCTGGACAGTTGACCTGCATAAGTAGTAGAGACATTAGTAAATTGTCTTTGACTTTTGTTTTGGTCATCATTAAAATTCGAAACCTAACAATCTCCTTTTTTTGATGATGACAGTAAATAAAAGAGTTAAAGATTTTAGGAGATTATTTATTTGACACTTCCTTTTCACATTGTATCTATTTTCTTGCTAACATCAATGCAACAGTGCTCGTTTTGTCTTTGTAGTGCTGCTTCGCGCATTGTTTCTCCTGTCTTTATACTCTTTTTCTTCTCCTCCTTTGAGATCAATCAAAAAGAAGCAAGCGAAGATACACAAATAATGATAGATAATAACATACAGAGAAGATACATGCAATACTTATATATACAATAGTTAAGCAATCATAGTCAAGCAAAAGCAGTCATAGTTGACCCATAGTTAACCATATGCCTGAGCAAGTACCACAAGAAAAAAAAATGTTTTAACAGAACCAAAAAAAAAGGTCATAGTTTAAACATTCCACATAATTAATTTCGTCCAAAGAAGTACTTCAGAGTGTTGATCACTTTGGTGCAGAAACTGTCATAGGAGGTATCAATCTCCTTGGAGACTTTGTTCAATCGCTCAGTAACATCCTGCATAGCTCTGATCCCTTATCTCTTTGTAGTTTGAAGATTGATCCTTAGTCTGACCATATCTGCTCCAGTTTCCTTCGTTACATCCCTGATTTTGTCCACATGTCCCTTTATAATGGTTAGCATGCCCTTGATACCTGCAATGTTTGGTTGGATTTGCAGCAACTGATTTGAGAAGGAAGGTTGGCTGATTTTAGACTTAACTCCTCCAGTACCCTATTGAGTTGGGAGTGTAGTTTTCTGAGGCTTTGTCTATCTTAACCCAAGTCCTTTCAACCAAGGTCTATCTCATCATTGCAAAATTTATTTTGTCGTAGGTGCTAGAGATGACTTTAGGATCAAAGGGAGATAACTCCACTTTCATCACTTGCAGAGCATGAGAGATTAGTAGAACATAAGGTAAATTAATAGTAGAGGAAGATACATCCTTAATACTTTCAATCATGTAGTGAAGTATCTAGGCAAACCAATCTATAACTTTTCCATTCACAATATAGTACAGGACAAACACAGTGCGGTGTAGGAGGGTGGTGGCAATAATGTGGGCTAACAAACGATGCTCAAATTTTAGATCTTTAGGACCTATATCGAGGTGGTTTCATACAGAACACTTTTTGCTTATTCAAAAGACACTTCAAAATCATTAGGCCACAAATACTGTACAAAAAACTATACCCAAGAAACTTAGTCGAGAAAATATTTTCAAATTGGTAAGAGTCAAGAATGATGCTAGTTCCTAGTACCATGGATTCCAAATCATCTTTGTCGTTTACAAATAAATTTGCACAAAACATACACACAGGTTCCTCATAGATAGTATCACCAACAGTTGCAAACAGAGACAAGCTCTTGAGTTTCAAATACAGAGACAACATCATAATGGGAATTTTTTATAGATTTCAAACTTACAGTGTAAGCGATGGACTTCCCGTTGTAGGCAATATACTTGGATTTCTCTTCCTGACCATAGAAGTTCATCTTGTCCTCGGTACCAAACTCCATGCATTCGATTTTTCCTTTCTTCTATGTGGATTGTTTGGAATTTGACTCCACTGGACGTTTGCCAGTCCTTTCTTGAGTAATGAGAGTTTTCTCCGGAGAATTGTTGGATTCATCTTCGAATACTTGATGATCAGAACCCTCTGACAACTCAACTTCGATAGGTTCATCAGCATGTTTGGTTTTTCTGAACAGGTGACTTCTTCAAGGCATAGAAGAAGACTAAGAGGGTTTGGTTTTGGCCATTAGAAAACATAATTCCTGAATGTGATAGTGAGAGATGAATGAAGTAGTGACTAATAAGGAGAGAGGTGGGTGATGAAGGGTTACTTTGATTAGAGTGAGACGTGTGAAAAGGTAACTGAAAATTTTTCCTTTAGGAGTACAACACCATCAATCACACATTAATGCATGCAATTATAGCAATCATATTAAGGGAATTTCATAGACAGGGTTTATTTAAAAAAATAAAAATAATTAGCAGGTAAGCCAATTGCATAATGTATTAAACTTATGAGCAGTTGATGATTATTGAAGATATGCCGATTTTTTCTCGAAGTGTGCAAAATCTTTCTTCAAGCAAATATTTTATTAAAAATATCAAAAAGCTAATTTTCAGTGTTTACAAATTCTAACATAATGTCACCTTTAAAAACATGATCATGAATCAAAAGGGTGCTTGATTTCAATGTGCTTAGGCCTAGAATGATGCACATATTTTTAGAAAGACAAATAGCACTAGTATGAATCGCACATAATTGGAACAGATTTAAGATGAAAATCATAATCTAGAAGTTAGTGCATAATCCACAGAACTTGTGTGCAGCAGTTGCCCACTGCGAGATATTCTGCTTCAGTAGTGAATAAGGAAACACAGTTTTGTTTCTTGTTGTGCTAGGAAATGGGTGCTTTTTCCAGTAATTAACAAGTTTCACTTGTGCTTTTTCTGTCAATTTTGTCACCTGCAAAATCTGCATCTAAGAAACCTTTGAGATCAAAATTATTAGAGCTTTCATACCATAACCCATACATGACTGTCCCTATTAGATATCAGATAATGCATTTAACAGCAGTTAAATTGGACTCTTTAGAAGCTGGCTGATATCTTGGGCACTTACATACATTGAATATTATGTCAAGTCAACTTGCAGCAACATATAGTAAAGATCCAATCATACCTCGATACATTATTTCATTTACGCTCTTACCGTTTATGTCTTCATCAATAGAGGTTAATGGACTCATAGGAGTCCCTATGGCTTTGGCATTCGTCATACCAAATTTTTTTATAAGCTCATATGTGTACTTTACTTGGTTTTTATAAATTCCATTTTGGGATTGACTTATTTGTAGCCCAAGGAAGAATATTAGTTCTCCCATCATGCTCATCTCAAATTTTCCTTTCATGATATTTGAAAAATCCTTGCACAAATCCGAGTTAATACTCCTAAATATAATATCATCAACATAAATTGGTATAATCAAAGTACATTTGTCAGAACGATCGATGAAAAGAGTGGTGTCAATATTACCTCGTTTAAAACCATGGTCGACTAAGAATGAGCTTAGCCTTTCATACAAGGCTCTAAGAGCTTGTTTAAATCTGTAGAGAGTTTTAGACAACTTGTAGACGTGATTTGGGTAAGACTTATTTACAAAATCTAAGGGCTGCTTGACATATACTTCCTCATATATGAATCCATTTAAAACCACACTTTTTACATCCATCTGAAAAAGTCTAAAACACTTGTGAGCAGCATATGCTAAATGAATACGAATCGATTCTAACCTGCAACTGGAGAAAAGGTTTCTTCATAGTCGATTCTCTCTTGTTGAGAGTATCCCTGACCAACCAACTTTGCTTTATTCCTTACTACTTGGCCGGATTCATTTAGCTTGTTCTGTAAACCCATTTTTTTCCAATAATGGATGTGTTATGAGGTTTAGGAATAAGCTTCCAAATCTTATTTTTCTCGAACTGGTCAAGTTTCTCTTGCATTGCGCTTATCCAACAGTTATCTCCAAGTGCCTCTTCTACCTTTTTTGGTTCAAGCTGTGAGATAAGAGCAATTTTTGAATTCTACTTTTGTAATTTTCTAGTTTTCATGCCTTCTTGGTTATCACCAATGATAAACTTATGGGGATATCCAGGTTCACTTTTTATTCGTTTGGTACTGCTGTAGCTAGTTCCTTTTCAATGAGATTTTGTGATTCTGGTGCATGAGGTTCTTGATTCTCCGCGTGATTATAGTCAACTGAATTTGATGGTCAGTGACTTCTTCATGAGTATCCTCAATTGCTTGAACAGATTCTGGAACTATGACAATTTATTCATCATCAAGAGGTTTTTCACTTCTCGAAGAGTGGTTAGTATCAATAAATACAACATGAACAGACTCTTTAATGGATAAAGTACATTTATTATAAACTCTATATGCTCTACTTGAGGGAGAGAATCCAAGAAAAATAACTTTGTCGCTTTTTGGATCAAGCTTACCAAGGTTGTTCTTTCCGTTATTTTAATGAAGCATTTGCATCCAAACAGATGAAAAAATTTATGTTGGATCTTTTACTTTTCCACAGATCATAGGATGTTTTTTTTATAATAGGCCTTATCAAATACCTGTTGATGATATGACATGCAGTGCTTACTGCTTCAACCCAGAAACGGTGTGGAAGTGAGTTTTCTTAAATCATGGTCCTTGCCAAATTTTTGAAGAGTTCTATGTTTGTGTTCCACTACTCTATTTTATTGTGGTGATCTAGGGGATGATAAATTGTGGGAGATTCCTTGGTCATTGCAGAAATTTTTGAATGCTTCACTTTCAAATTCTCTTCCATGATCACTTCTTATGGAAGTAATGCAATACCCCTTTTGTCGTTGAACCTTCTTGCAGAAGACTTCAAAGTTCCTTAGTACTGCATCTTTATGTCCCATGAAAATAACCCAGGTAAATCGTGAAAAATCATCTACTATAACAAAACCATACTTTCTACCCCCAATGCTAGCAGTCCTAGTTGGACGAAAAAGGTCCATGTACAACAATTGAAGAGGTTTTGTAGTAGAGACAATACCTTTGATTTTGAAAGAAGATCTTATTTGTTTACCTAATTGACATACATCACAAATATGATCTTTTGAAAAATCTAGTTTTGAAAGACCAATGACAAGATCTTGTTTAGAAGCTTTTGGATAATATGCATGCTAGCATGACCTAGTTTTATATGCCATACCCAAGATTGATCAATTATGGGTGCTAGACATAGCTGATTCGACATGACTACTACGGATGTAAACATTTCTACCTCTACTACCAGATAGAATGACTTTACCTGATTCATCTTCGATAATCCACCCATATTTTTTAAAATGAACCTCATAGTCAATGTCACATACTTGATTGATGCTGAGCAGGTTGTGTTCAAGTTCTTCTACAAGATAGACTTCCTTTATATCACATGATGAACTTAGAGGGACTTTTCTAACTCTAATTACATTCCATTTTGATTTATCTCCAAACATGATTGATCCACCATCAAGCTTAGTGGCTGATTTAAAAAGTTATTTGTTACCTATTATGTTTCCGAAATATGCACTATCAAGATACTATTTTCCTTTTCATGTTTTTTTGCGGTGTTCCTGCATAAAAAAATTATTTATTTTAAGGTACTCAATCCTACTTGGGTCCTGATTTGTTACTTTTCTAGCTGTTTGCCTTATTTGTTGTCTTAGGTCGCCAAATCCAACATGAGGTAGCATTAGAATTTTCGGGGGATTTCTCCCCTTTATTTCTAAACCTGTAGTGGTTAGATATGTGACCATTTTTCTTACAGTGAATGTATGAGGAATGATTGAACTTTTTTGTCTTGATGAGTTTTTTCTTGAAGTCGACTGGTTTAATTTGACAGAACTATGGCTGGTGGATTTTCGTAATCCATTCAGCTGCAACTGAAGTTCATGAACTTCTTCTTGAAGCATGTCTCTTTCAATCTCACCTATTTCTTATCACGACCCAAAAATCCCACACGTCGTGATGGAGCCTACCGCAATACAAGACAAGCCGACAATTACAAATAACCGCGCATCTTTAAATTTGAAAACATAATAAAATAAACTTAAAAGTAAAATCTCATAAATGACTGATAAGAAAATATCGCGACTCAATACAAAATTTCCTAAAATTCAGGTGCCACCGAGTACATGAGCATCTAAATGACAACATAATCCGACTGATAAAATACTGTCTAGAAGGATAGAGCAGTACACATAACTGAAAAGAAGGAGATTCAAGGTATGCGGACGTCAAGGCAGCTACCACAATAATCTCCAACAGATAAAGCTCCAAAGGTTGCAGCTTCCATTTCCGAAAGTACCTGGATCTGCATACGAAGTGCACAGTATAGTATGAGTACAATGGACCCAATGTACTCAATAAGTAACAAGACTAACCTTGGGCCGAACACAGTGACAGGCTCAACAAATACAATCCAAATATAGATTCTAAATAGTACCAAAATATAGACATGCTTTCATGTTTAACACCTTAAGTTCAACACGGATGAAATATGCCAAGTGTGACTGATATGAATAATGATACATCACTATATCTACACGTGAATTATGCATGCCAACTGTAATGCAACACGGTGATAAAGTCATATGCATACTCTCGAAGTACTAAATCTAACTCAACACGCTCAATCATTCAGTCTTCCCAGTCACTCAGTCCTCCTAGTCACTCAATCCTCCCAATCACTCGGCACTCGCACTCAGTAGGTACTTGTGCTCACTGCTGGTATCTCATACTCCATAGGGGAGGATCCTGCCCAAGCGCTAAAATAAGCCAATCATGGCATGAATCAATAAAGCCTGCTGTGGCGTGCAACCCGATTCCATGAACATCACTCAGAATCAGGACCTTGGCCTCACTCAGTCATCGGTCTCTCCAGTCTCTCGGGCTCACAAATCTCATGACAATCAGCCCAAACAATGATAATATGATGTATCAATAAATGGAAATAGAGACTGAGATATGATATGCAAATGATAGATGTGACTAAGTACATAACTGCAAATTAAGCAAGTTATTCAAAAAACAATCACGACCTTTGTGGGTCCCAACAGTACTAGCATATTGTTGTTGCTCCTAAACGCACACGCAAGTATACATGGTCGGCGAGTAATATAGGATTGTAAGTCCAGATATCGTACCCACAGGGACTTGTGATTAACTATCAACTAAATTAAACTCAAACAATTAATCTATTCAAGCGAATCCTAAAGTATGAATAATTAACTCAAACTAATCTAGAGAAACAAACTAAGAAATTAAAGGAACAAGTTGGCGAAATTAGACATGAATTCATCGGGAGCCGATATTCTAGAGCTATGGGTTAGCTAATAATCCTATTGAGTCTTCCACTTAAGATTTCATGATGGATGCAACTATAGAAATGAAGTTAGAGAAGGTCAAGATGAGGGTAAACAGGTGGGCTATCTCCTGTGAGCAGGTTAGCGCTTGTGTGATTTTTGATGAAGTTCCTATGCATAGTTCTACTTTCTGCCTAACATGGGATGCATGTACTGCGATGTGAGCTTGGATTGCTTGAAGAAGATGGTACGACTGTTAGGAGGTTGAGCGTGCGATGGTGGCTGATAATTCAGGATGTGTTATGATTGGCGCAACAAGAGATCTCGAGAAGTTGGTCGATTAATGGTGTGGGGTCATGGTAACTGGAAAGAAGTGGTCATTGTGGGGTTTGGGTCAATGTGATTGTAGTGTAAAGCTAAGTGGGGAGTGCACCGTCTATAAGTGAGTCACGTGGTCGTGTGCCTGTATAGCTTTGGGTTATCGGTGCATTATTAGATTAGTTATGACCAAGAGGATGAGAAATTTTGGATAAAGAAGTTTGACGTATATGTGTTATATTTCGCCTTATTGATTCTGGTGCAAGTGTTGGGGATGACTCATAATTTATGCTTCTTGTGGATGTGATGGCCAAGGAAATGAATCCGTCTGGTTGTTTCTTTGAGTGTTCATGTGCTAGTATAGCACTAGAGTTTGGTTATATATTCGAGACCAGGTAAGAGTGGGTGGCTCTCAATAGTGGTTCTAGTGGGTGTAAGAATTAAAGTGTGGTGTTTAAAAATTTTGGGTTCGTTATGTGGCTAAGGACTGAGTTTTGCAGCAAAGTGGTGGAGAATACTTGGGGAATTTCTATGTTATTATCAGGTTTACGGTGCAGTGTTAGGGAAATAGGAGAAAACAGCTTCGAATTCATAGGAGGTCTTTCATAATGGGTGTATCAGTTAGAAATACTATTGAGAGCCTAAGGAGGGCATGAGATGGCTCATGGGTATTGAGACGATGTGGTCTGGTGATCTGGGTTACTAGGTACGAGTGTTGTTTGTGGTATGTTATGTGTTTGAATGGGCTACTATTATTTTGAAGGCAAGTCAGAAGTAAATGTGGAGAAGTTGGGTCAGTTAGCAATGGTTTAGACTAGCATGGTGGTGGAAATGATCAGTTCCTACGGTGTGTTACGGATATATAGGTGATTCGTGGTTGTACGTGCGGGCTTGAAAGCCACCGTACTTTGATTGATTTTGAAGTATTTGATTATGATGGCCTTATTATATGTAAATGAATCCCATAAGACTTGCAGCTGCAAATGCTATCACCGGTTCTTCCTTCCTATCCCATCTCTGAAACAACTGAACATCCACTTAAAACGGCATAATCATCATAACCGACTGCAACAATTATGGTGGCTTAGACCACAACTTGTGGTTTGATTTTCTGCGGTTATGGAAATTTGATTTTGTGTTGCAAGTGTTCTTCTGAAATAAGTGGAGTGGAAGGGGTTCTACCCGATGGGCGTGTATTCTACTTGTGGTTCATGGATGGTTATGATGAAATTCTTGGACTCTCGCGTAGCGGCATGATAGGTGTGGTGAGCGGTATAGTAATGGAAAGTTGGGATCAAGGTTATGGTTCGGTTTTGATAAGAATATCACGAGCTCAAAGGAGCATGGGAAGATTTCAAATGTTCAGAGTATGCTGGGACTATTTTTGAGCAGCCTGAGGATGGTCTGTTTTATGGAAGAAGTGTTGGGTATTGAAATGCGGATGCTTGACTAGCACTATAGAAATAGTATGGTCGATGGCCATTTATGTTCAGATTTTACTACCTGGTACCGAAGGTTGTAGGGGTATATCCCACGAGAAGATCGTATAAGTGTGACGAGTTAGTCATTCGATTGCTAGAGATTTAAATCAAGTATGGAGATTTTGGTATTGTCGCCAATGGGGGAGGATATGACTGAGAGGCACTTTATTCCCTTGGTTGTGGACTATGTGAGTTGTTCTGGATTTGACGGCTGCTGTTATGTGTCATAAATAGGGTCGTTGTGGATCCTTGAAAAGTTATTGGCCCTCTATAGGATGATCGGAACGACTTGAGGTCCATTAGTAGAATTAATATGAGTGTATGCTCTACATCAGGTCGGACGTGTTCTTTCAACGTAGCATTGTGGAAGAGTCTTCAGGTGTTGGATGATATTCCTGTCGTCAGCTATTCTCTTTAATACTATATTATGCTATGTGGGTTATGAGGTGGCTTGATTATTCGCATATGTGTTGTGGTCCGGTATAGCTTATCGCTATTGCACCTTAGTCATGCTTGTGTTTTTATAGCGCGTGGCGCTATCTGTATCCCCAGGGCATTTATGCACTTGGCATATTTGTGGTCGATATTCGGGCATTCCGTAGATATGAGCATTGTCGCTCGATGGGTATTCCCTTATTGATTGTTATGTGTGGATCGAGTGGCATGCCGCCATAGGTATGATGTTTGGATCGGGTTGCACGCTGCAACGGTATCATGTGAGGATTTGGTTGCATGCCACAACAGAAAGATGTTGAGTACGATTCCTTGAACGTATTTTTGTATGTCTTGTTTCTCATCTCTAAGAGAGGTTCATAGCAATTATTCGGCTATTTTATTCGCTACGCGGGCTGGGTAGCTCTTTTTCAGAGTTCATTTTTCCTTATGTGTCATATTCGAGTCGTAGCTTGTTGGCGCATTGATGGTGTCAAATGAGATTTTGGTTAGTGTTTAAGGTGGCTTATTGCCTGAGCAGCTTGTACTGGGTGAGATGAAATTATTGAACCTGAAACCAGTGTGGTCGGATTTATATAAGGAATATTAAAAAGAAAGGTCATTATTCAGTTCAGAATGAGGTAACAGTTCTTGTCAAGTGGAGGAACTTCGTGAGTTATTGATTTGACGGGTGGTTATGAGTTCCTATGCATCTCTTTCATCGTTGCGGTATTGTAAGGATTGAGACCGGGCTTATAGGTGCCATGAGCTATACTATGGGCATCGGGGTAGTGATTTCGCAGCTGTTGTGCTTGGAGGAGGTTATCATGGGAAAATGAGTTATGTAGTGCATTGTGTGATGTCAGCATGGGTACATGATCAGCTTTGGGTTCAGCTTATGGAGATTGATACGGTGTTCGTATGTTAGAATCAGGCCTAGTAGAGAAATTCAGAGGTTAGAATTTGGTCCTAACGTATGTTGGCAAAACAAAAAGGGGAGGATCTTCAGCCTAGCTCAAGCTAGCATGCTCAAGTTGGTTGTGGTGGCACGGGAAGGTGCGTGGGGGTGCTGAACAGTGAGTTTTGGTCAACCCCAGAATGATTCTTCGCACGTTCGAGGACAAATATATGTTTAAGTGGGGGAGAATGTAATGACCCGACAGGTTATTTTGGAGATCTAGCGTGTCGTTCAGCGATTTGAGGCATTGAGTAGCTTCGCTTCATTTATGATGACTTGTACGCGTGGTCGGAATTGAATTTCGATAAGTTCGAAGTTGATTCGGATGAAAAATTCTCAATTCGGAATCTTTAAGTTGGAAGAGTTGACCAAGGTTTGAATTTTAAGTAAACAACATCGGAATCGGGATTTGAGGGTTCCAATAGGTTCATATGATGATTTCAGACTTTGGCGTGTGTTCGGGTTGAGTATCGGGTCGCCCGGGAGCATTTCGGCACTTATTGTGAAAAGTTGGCATTTTAAAAGTTTTAGAAATTCCTAAGTTTGACTTGAAGTGCACTTTGGTGTTATTGATGTCCATTTGGGGTTCTGAAGCCTCGGAATAGGTTCGTATCATGATTTGTGACTTGCACGCAAATTTGGCATCATTCCGGGATGTTTAAGTATAATTCAGACGCATTTGGCGAATTTTGAAGTTTGAAAGTTTAAAGAAATATTTTGATCGTCGATTTGTAGTTTTGATGTTGTAGGGCGTGATTTGAGGCTTCGACTAAGTTTGTATCGTATTTTGGGATGTGTTGATATGTATGGATGGGGTCCCGGGGGCCTCGGGTTTGAAACGGATTGAAATTTGAATTTGAGGAAATGCTAGTTTTGGCCAAGTTCTGGTGCGACTGCATGTGCGGAAATATGGGTGCAGGTGTGGAGCCACTGAAGCGGGCTACTTAACGCAGAAGCGGGAAAGGGCTGCGTGGTGAAGGTTCGCAGAAGCGACATTTGGACCACACCTGCGATGGTGCAGATGCGGCTTCTTGGAGCGTAGAAGCAGAGTGAGCGTAGAGGCAACAGAGATTGTCGCACCCGCGATGTCATAGGAGCGGGACATTTTCCGCAAGTGCGAACGGGCGGGATCCAGTGCTTCTCCACATAAGCGAAGTTTTGGTCACACAAGCGACGCCACAGGTACGACTACTGTTCTGCAAGTGTGGAAAAATCGTTGGGCAGAATGTTTTGTTAAGTACGGGGGTTTTGCTCATTTTCATTTCATTTCTTTCATGGGAGCTGTCCTTCGAGCAATTCTGGAGCGCCATTTTCGTCGTCAATCCTAAGGTAAGTGATTCCTACAAGTTGTGAGTTAAATATATGAATTTAGGCTTGTAAATTCATGAAATTTTGTAGAAATTATCTTAAAAGTTTAACCAAAAATTTCAGATAACGCTTCAAGCGTGCGCGGCGCGCTCTGATTTTCCTTGTCTAGATGAGCGCACGCTGATTGCACATTAGAGAGAAAATGCGCTAATTTTTGCACTCGGTCCCTTTCTTCAATTTAAAGCAATTTTCGTCTCAAAACTTCATAGTTTACTTTAATTCTTCTTTCAACTTCCTATCAACCAAACATAATCAATTAGACATATATTTGGTGAGTTTTAACCACTAAACTACTCAAGAACACATAAGAATAAGGTTAAATTACTATCAAAATATAAAAAATTATGCCAAATATTATCACCTCACACTTAGGCTTTTGCTCGTCCTCGAGAGGAAAAAAAACATGTCAATATCAACATATAAGCATTTAAGACTAATTGAGAGCCTCTCAACGGCCAGACTTAATTGAGATCAACCATGAAATTCAGATATCTTTTCCTTTGCTCATATTCACACATGTACCTCACAATTAAAAAAATGCCCCAAATATTATGCATCACATAATTAATTACAAAATAATATGGTATATAGAAATCAAAAACTCTCAGACTCAGCAACTAATTTCACATGCACATGAAACAATACCATAAGCTTGCTCATTTCGTCGTTTTCCATTAATATAGACATCTCAAGCAATCAAGTAAGATTTTTTTATGATTGTAATGTAGGTTCAAGGATATGTAAGATAATATGGATAACAATGACTCAACACCCTTTTGGCACTGCCATCATATGATACTTGAGGACATTCTTCTTCTTAGTTACACATCAATGCTCAAGTCATTCTCCAACCCTGCCCCTATTGTTACAAAATTCTTCTTTTTTAAGTTACACATCAACAATTCAAAGCACTTGTTTTTCTCTATTGTTTATTTTTTCAAGATACGTCATTGAATAATGCTTCCATTTTGTACGAACAAGCACAATAGACATCCATTTTCTTTTTTTCGTCACACAACTCTCTTCACGCACTAAACACTTTCACAATATTCAAGTGAGGTGTGCCATCGAGGAATAGGTAAAAATTTATACTAGTAACTTCACAGGCTGAAGGATGTCATTATGCTATCAAAAAGGATGAGGAATATTTCACTATGCTCAAAAGGCGTTATTTAGGGATAATTTACAATTGTAGATAGGTCAATTTAGGCTCGTGTGGCTAGACAAAGATGGCCTATAATCATTTCCTAACTTGAGAACATCCTAGGATTTCACCTCAAACAACAAGCAGGGCAAGTTCTAGACTGGCATGTAAATGCACAATTAGAACTCGCCACTCAATGTAGATGGAATTTATAGCTCACTCAATTTCAATCCTCAATATGAATGCATAAGTTCAAAAAGAAAATTCAAGCATAACTTGGTGACTCTCAGAAAAGGCTGCATATCAAGGAATTTTATGAGTCACTGCCAACAACGAAACATTTCCCCTAACCTCCCATTAACAAAGATGCATGCAACAGAAATACCCTGAAATATTAGTAGAGCTAAAAAAAAAGGGATAGGATGTTCTGCTGGAGAGTATGCCATGGTCAGTTCGACTTTAGTTTGCGAAATATATGCTAATTGGAAATTCAGAGAGGCCGACATAGTGATGTTGTGGGGTTAAGATTGACACTAGCCCCGAGGGTTTAAATAGGTTTCTGAAATTGGAGCAAGCAGATGTTACATCATTGAAGAAGTTGACATCCGCACATGATTATGCTGTTATCCAAAAGGTGCTTTGTGATGACAACCCGGACACAGAATAGATAAAGAGCAAATGCAATGCTTATAATCCTCTAGTCTACAAATGATAACAGAAAAGCTCGGGCATATCTTTCCTTTGTGTGTTATAGGCTCATTCCCTGTGAGAGAAACACTCATGTGATGTTTGAAAGAGTCATCGCTACATACGTATTGATGACCAAAACGGCTGTGAATATGGGAACCCTGACGTATCTGAGATGGAGCGAACAATAGATAACCATCAGCTATAACTGTTCTTTACTAATACACTTAACTGTTCTTTACTAATACACTGACCAAATATATGACGAGTTTGAAGGAGCCTGGTGATGAAATGGAACTCTTTGTTTCAAATAAGATAGAAATTACTGCTATAAAGACTCTTGATAAAGAGAAGTTGAAGTCTTTCACACCTGAGCAGCAACTAGCATGCATGAGACATATGCTGATGCGTATATGGTTGGACTGAGAGAGACATGGTTACTCGCCACATTCATATTGGTGATATTATGACATTGTTGTCCTTGGACAAGGATGAGCCTCGCTTGTTTGGCCTACCTTCTACCAGTGGAGTTGAGATTAAAAGGAATATTGATGTGAATTTGATAGAGACGGGGACTATTAGAAGTGTTAGCAGTGATCGCATCCTCGGATATAGTCCTAGTCTCTATCAAATTAGCACTGGTCTCCCTTTCAATCTCAACTTCAGTGGTAAAAGGCAAGCCGAATAAGTGACGATTATCCTTGTCCAAAGGCAGCAATCGTAATATCAATGTGGCGAGTAGCCATGTCTCTCTCAGTCACCAACCATATACGTGTCAGCATACTTCTCATGCATGCTAGTTGCTGCTCAGGTGTGAAAGCTTGCAACTTCTCTTTATTTAGGGCTCTTTACATCAATAATGTCTAACTTATTTGGAATAAAATGTTTCACGTCATCACCAGGTTCCTTCAAAATCTTCAAACTCTGTCATATACTTGGTCAATGTATTAGCAAAGAACAACCGAAGCCGATGGTTATGTGTTGTCCGCTCCATCTCTATATACATCATAGCCCCACATTCACTGTCGCTTTGGTGATCAATACATATGTAGCTATAGCTCTTTCAAACATCATATGAGTGTTGCCCTCAAAGGGAATAAGCCTATAGCACCACAAATGAGAGATATGCACGAGCTTTTCTTATTATGCATTTGTAGACTAGAGGACTATAAGCATTACCTTTTCTCTTTATCCATTTTGTGTCCTGGTTGTCATCACAAAGCACCTTTTTGATAGTAGCATGGTCATGTACGATTGTCAACTTCTGCAATAATGTAACATCTGTTTGCTCCAATTTTAAAAACCTATTCAAACCCTCAGGGTTGACGTCAACCTTAACTCCACGAACCATCACTATGTCGCCCTCTGTTAATTTTCAATTAGCATATAGTTCACGAACAAAAGTCAAATTGGCTCTACCCATACTTTCCTGCGGAACATCAAATCCCCTTCTCTTTAGTTCTGCCAATATTTTGGGGTATTTCCTGTTGCATGCATCTTTACCAATGAGAGGTTCGGGAAAATATGTCATTGTCAGCAGTGACTCATAAAATTACTTGGCTCCTTCAATTAACATCTGCTTGGATCAATGTTTGGTGGCAGGTTGTTCAATTTCAGCCTCTTATTCTGGAGTCAATTCAGTTTTAACCTTGACCGCTCGCCTTTGCTGGGGTTAGATGATCGAGCCATAATGGTTGCCTGCAAAAAGATAATACTTAGCATGTGAACTGAAGGATGAAGCAGACAAAGCATTAAGTCAACAATAATATTGGACGTGTCTCATTTCAGTAAGCAGAACCATAAAACTCTATTTAGCAATTATCAGACAACTCAACAGAGAACAAAGAACAGGGAAGTAAAGGACCTGGCAACACTTCCTAATACCCAGAATTGCGGCACCAAGTTAAGCATTTAACATAATTCTCATGAGACAGATATTTTCTGATCAATATAGAGACATATAGCACCAAACTGAAAACTATAAAAGCACACAACTCTCCACAACTTAAGAAATTTCAAGCAATATCAACAGGATAAACAACATTCAGAATTTCAGCGTACTCAGATTCCCTTCCGGCTCTAACAAGTAGCTTACATGTCTTAAGGCCACCAAACAGAGAACTTGCAGCATCATGTCACATTAGCAGCTTGACAAGTTTACAACGGTTTCAGAGCAAATGAACATTTCACACTAATGCTACAGTCCCACAAGCAATTGCAAAATTATAGGAATATTTCCAAGACCACGATAAACTGTAGCGCTAACTCAAGCTATGCACATTAACAGAGAATACAATGGCCACCGCACAATTAAGAATTTAAAAAACCTTGCAAGTCAAAATGAATTAGATATGTAGCAAACTCGACTTCTAAGTGAGCATGAAGCATGGATGATCTTGGAGTAGCTTTTAAATAATCAAACAAGTGAAACCAAACTTTAAACTTTACTACCAGGAGAATTACTTAACAAACCCAAGCTCACAACCAACACACAAGGCATCCCTGAGCTCTATTTCAGATTATCAAGATAGTGCATGACCTTTAACACAATAGACTTAGGCTCACCGGAAAGTATCACGTGTAATGTATGAGAACAGGGCCTAAGACATCCAATTATCAAGCGACAAACATGCAACACTACAATGTAGCTCCGCTAAATGATTAATACACCTCAAATGACATCCAAAGTTCAGCTAACAATAACGCGTGATTATTCAGACATCACCAATTAAACCAAATCGTTACTGACAATTCAGCGAACATGTGTCGTGCGCGATGACAAGGCCATAGTTCGCGCAAAACAAATAAAGACTACCTTCTCAGTTGTTCAATGGGGCTTCCAGTTATCAAACTCTTCTCAGAAAACCTAAATATTCCTTTAGTAAGACCAAAATCACAGTTGAGACCAAAATCATGGCTAAAATCTGTATATGGTAAAATACGTTACGTTAAGTGGCCGCTTAAGAGAGTGACGTGTAATTTAAGGCGGGAATAGTTAGAAGAAGGCAATTATCCCTTTGTCACCGAAAAGAATGACACCCATAAATATACAACAAATACCCTTTGATTGATAGCATTTAATGAAGAATGTTCCACAGCATTTAGTGCACCGCCCGTTACAGAGAATTCGTCATTTATGCTCACCGTTACACCTTCATCAATGACCCTCATAATTGACATTAAAAAAGAGCACGATACTAGGACCTTGTTCCCTAGGTGTAGCTATAAATAGTGAGCTCTGTTATCATTGTAAAGGACACAACTTTTCTAACAAACTTACGCTATAATCGATTAAAAGTTTTACATAATTTTACTTTCTTGTTCCTTGGTTTCATCACTATTGTGCCCGGATGCTCTGCCCCCGGAATTAATATTTTTCGTGATTTTATCTTCACTTCAAGGCTAAGTATTGCGCATTTCTTTAATTATTTCAGGATCAAATTAATTCACTTGTCTAGAAACCACATACAAATTCAACTGTACCGTTTTACGGGTAAACAGTTCGGCACCCACTGTGGGGCCTAGACAGCCGTGTAATTAAGTTGATCCTTGCCTCTTTCACTAACGTGTTTTGATTATTTGTCTTAGACAAAAATCATAAGAAATGGCAGATAATGGTGCTAACAACACACACAATCCTGAGGTTCAAGGAGACTAGCCTTATCTCGAGGATTCAATCAATGACACCCACAATGAGGGGAACGACGCCATGCCGGTCCACGACAGGCTGTACCCATGACATGTTTGGGAGGCAACTCTCGATAATGCTGAAGAGGAGCATGTTATCGATGCGGTAAGGGTCCTACAAGAGCAACAAGCAATTATTCTAGGTCAGCTCACACGGCAAGATAAGGTTATGACTAAGTTGAAGCACACATTATCGGGGCTTCCAATAACGCGAATAAACAAGGTCCGGTTCCTCCTGGCACACCCGCAAATCAAACAATGCAGAGGTTGACAACAACACCCCGAGGGATGAGGTTGTTCCGATGGGACAGGGGGAGCGAATCAGGCCCCAGTAATGAAAATGATCCCTTTAGAAATGAGCTCTTACGGTTCATGAGAGAAGTGAACGCCTGCATGGACCAAATACCGGGCACACTACCGGTGCTGAAAGGTCCGGACTCAAATAAGTATACTCAGTTGCCGTACAAACCATGCGTGGTACCATAATTAATCCCAAAGCGGTTAAAAATGCCCGACGTGCCAAAATATGATGGAACTACAGACTCTCATGAGCATATCACCACCTATACAACGACGGGGAAGGAGAATGATTTAGCTCCTCACGAGATTAAATCTATTTTGCTAAAGAAATATGAAAAGTCTCTCACGATGGAAGCCTTGACATGGTGTTCGCTGTTACCCCAGCATTCTATAGATTTCTTTGAGATGCTCGTAGATTCTTTTATTATGGCTCATGCCGGGGTCAGAAAGGTGCAGGCCCAAAAGGCCGACATATTTAGAATTGCACAAGGAGAATCCGAGCTATTGCGAGAGTTCGTTACCCGACTCCAAAAGGAGAGGATGTTGCTCCCGGTTGTTCTAGATGAATGGGCGGCTAAAGGATTCACCAAAGGTATAAATCTGAGAAGTTCAGACGCTTTCCAGAAATTGAAGAAAAGCTTGCTTAGGTTCCAAGCAACGACTTGGGCGGATGTCCACAACCGGTACGAGTCAAAGATAAGAATCAAAAATGATAAGGTTGGCTTCCCGTCATCGGCAAAAGGACGGGAGAAGAATAAAGAAAAATCAAAAGACGATTTCAACACAAACAGACGGTCTTCGAGGGGCTGATTTTGGCCCTACGAACGGACTGAAGGCCGCGGTGGAGACTTCCTGTCAGCAGACAGGTTTGCTACGGAAAGAAGGACTGATCGCAGTCGGAACAATAGTTCATTGCAGGACAAAGAAGCGTTAGGTATGCGGGATCCTTCCTACCCAGGCTATCAGAATAAAAGTTCAATGTCAGTATAGTAGAGTTGGTATCAGCTATGAGAAACATCAAAGAAGCACGGTACCCGAAGCCAATGAGATCTGATCCCAGCTAGAGGGATCCCAACTTATGGTGTGAATACCACGAGACGAATAGCCACTGGACTGGGGACTGCCGACATCTCCAGAAAGAAGTGGGGACACTATCGAAGAATGGACATCTCAGCGAATTCTTAAGTGATCGGGCCAAGAATAACTACGGTCGCAATCGGGATAACACGGAACCCTCGAAAGTAGGAAAATATCCCCTGCACCAGACAATCAACATGATCGTCAGGGGGAACGAGATCAACGGGGTCACCTCTCAGCAGAAAAAAGAAGAAGATGAAAGTATCAATAACCCATAGCAAGAGACTTAGGGAAGTTGCTAAAGACGACATCACTTTCACGGAGGACGTAAACGGTTTGTAGCTACCGCACAACGACACATTGGTAATTTCTTTAAATGTGCTAGACTTTAAAATCAAACATATTCTAGTGGATACAGGATGTTCGGCCAATATCATAGAATGGAGAGTATTGGAGCAAGCTAAGCTCACCGGAAGCATCATTCCATCCACAAAACTCCTCGCTAGATTCAACCTCACGAGCGTGACAACCCGAGGAAAATTTTTGTTGCCCACGAACGTTGAAGGAGTGATGAAAATGACTCTTTGTAAAGTGGTGGATGGTAATATGGGATATAATATTATTCTGGGAAAATCGTGATTGCACGAGATGAGAGCTGTACCGTAAACGTATCATCAGTTGTTGAAATTTCCAATGCCAGAAGGTATTAAATAGATAAGGGGCAACCAACCAGCAGCAAGGGAGATGAATGCAATTTCGGTCTCCAGTAGCAAAGCGAAGGAGCACGCGACATAGCAACTACAGGAATTGGCACCCGCTCCCGAATCAAATGAAGTTAGCCCGGGGGTAGAAGCATCGGAATCTTATCAGGTGCCAAGGTATTTCTAGGTACCACAAGAGACGGATGCAACAAAATCCACAGCGAAAAGAAACGCCCTATGCAGATGCCAGGAAGAAATTCATCAAAGAAGAGGTAACTCGCTTACTTGATATAGGTTCGATCCGAGAGGTAAAGTATCCAGACTGGCTAGCTAATGTAGTAGTAGTTCCTAAGAAGAACAATAAATTTCACATGTGTGTAGATTGTAAGGACTTGAATAAGACGTGCCCGAAAGACTCGTTCCCACTGTCAAACATCGATCAAATTATTGATGCGGCGACCGAGCATGAGTTAATGAGTTTCCTCGATGCTTATTCCGGTTACAACAAAATTAAGATGAACCCCGAGGATCAGGAAAAGACTTTTCATAACGAATTTCGGCACATATTGTTATAATGTAATGCCCTTGGGGTTGAAGAACTAATGTTTGAAAAACAAATAGGGAAAACTATGAAAGTTTATATAGACAATATGCTCGTTAAGTCTTTGAATGCAGGTGACCACCTTAAGTATCTGCGAGAAACCTTTGACATCCTAAGGAAGCATAACATAAAGCTTAACCCCGAGAAGTGCGCGTTCGAGGTCAGTTCCGGCACTCTGGTATCACAAAGGGGGATTGAGGTGAACCTCGATAAGATCAAGGCCATCGAAGACATCCCAGGCCAGCTGTCAAGCGTGAAAGAAGTTCAAAGGCTCAGGGGGAGATTGGCCACTTTGAGCAGGTTCATTTCCTGGTCATCAGAGAAATGCCACTATTTCTTCGCACTGCTCAAAAAGAAAAACAACTTCGAATGAACCCCGGAGTGCCAGAAGGCTTTGAGAGATTTGAAAAGGTACTTGTCAAGCCCTCCGTTACTTTCGAAACCAAAGGAAGGTGAAACACTATTGGTCTACCTCACAATCTCAGAAGTAGCGGTAAGTGTAGTTTTAGTCCGTGAGGACGAAGGTATGCAATCTCCCATTTATTACGTTAGTAAAATTTTAACAGGAGTAAAAACTCACCACTCGCAATTGGAGAAGCTGGCGTTAGGTCTCGTAGTCGTCGCTCAGAAGCTGAGGTCCTACTTCCAATGTCACCCGGTAGCTATGATGACCATATTTCCCCGGCGAAACATCCTTCACAAACCCGAACTCTCGGGTAGGTTTGGCCCATGGGTCGTCGAAATAAGTGAATTCGACATAGAATATAAACCAAGGACTGTGATTAAGTCACAAGTCTTGGCTGATTTTGTAGCCGATTTCAATCCGGGATTGCTGCCTCTAGCCACCAAAGAGGTAATAATGGTGTCAGAATCGACATCGGGAGTTTGGACCTTGTTTATGGATGAAGCCTACAACGTAAAAGGGTCCGGGCTTAGCATTGTATTAACCACGCCTTCGGGAGAAACCCTAAGACAAGCCATCAGAACAGTCCCATTTAACTAACAATGTAGCAGAGTGTGAGGCTTTGATTGTAGGACTCGAACTGGCCTGGGGACTAGATTCCGAGGTCATAAAAATCAAGTGCGACTCAGATCTGGTGATAAATCAGGTCTACGGAATCTTCACAACCAAAGAGAAACGCATGCAACAATACATGATGAAGGTCCAGGCTCTGCTGGCTCGATTTTGGGAGTGGTCGATTACTCATATCCTGAGGGAAGAAAATGCAGAAGCAGATGCACTAGCTAACCTCCGTCATCAAAGGAAATGAAGAGATCAGAGTCCGAGACGGTAGTTTGCCTGCTCTGACCGAGATCTTTGGGGATGATTCCGTCCCTCGAGACCAACAAAGGGCAGTACAGGAATATTCACGCCCTTGGAGGTGAGTGGAGGAAGCTGTGAAGCTTCTAACTCTAATTACCAACTCAGGACTATATTAGTAAAAAGTGGCATTATCCCTTTACTCAATACCCCTTCACTTACCACCATGAACAACATCTTTCCCAATCTTGGTTTTTAATTATTTACTAAGAAAGATGGAAAATCCTACCATTGGCAACTTCCAATGCACTAACTCCTGGAAGTCTCTCTTAAGTTCAAGAGTTTAGGATGCATTTGGTCCTGGATGAAGATAGCTACTACGAGGTAAATACGACTAATTTGGTCTGGGAATGGAGGAATGAGATCAT
The DNA here is from genome assembly GCA_002018475.1 of Nicotiana obtusifolia. NCBI lineage: Eukaryota > Viridiplantae > Streptophyta > Magnoliopsida > Solanales > Solanaceae > Nicotiana > Nicotiana obtusifolia. The sequence goes on along the minus strand of MCJB01013869.1, from coordinate 64,364 downwards.
CGATTATCTAGAACACGAGAAATTTCCCAAAGATTCCAAGGCATCTCAAGCATTGCGTATTAAAGCAGCACGGTATAACTTCAAAGGAGGCCAATTGTACAGAAAATATTTCCAAGGCCCGATGGCCCGATGTTTGGGAGCATCCAAAGCTAATTACGTTATGCGAGAAGTTCACGAAGGGATATTCGGAAACCATTCGGACGCAGATTTCTTAGTACTAAAACTGGTAAGGGCGGGATATTATTGGCCTCGCATGGAACAAGATGCCAAAGCTTTGGTTCAAAAATGCGATAAGTGCAAATGCTACGCATCGCTGGTACATCAACCGGCAGAACCACAACATTCAGTTCTGTCTCCCTGGCTGTTCATGAAGTGGGGAATGGACAACGTTGGACCGCTGCCGCCCACTCCTAGTAAGGCAAAATTTCTTTTGATTTTAACTAACTATTTTTCTAAGTGGGTGGAAGTAGGTCCTTATCAGAAGATCAGCGAACACGAAGTGGTGGATTTCTTGTGGGAAAACATAATCTGCATGTTCGGAATGCCAAAAGAAATAGCATGCGATAATGGGCCGTAATTTATTGGTGCAAAGATCACAAAGTTCCTTGAAGATTTGAAAATAATGAAAATCACATCTTCACCCTATCATCCAAGCGCAAATGGTCAAGCGGAATCGACGAACAAAGTGATTATACAAAACCTCAAGAAAAGTTGGAAGCAGCCAAAGGTAAATGGCCTGAGGAACTACCTGGAGTTTTATGGGCATACCGAATGACAGCCAAATCAAGCACGAGGAAACTCCCTTTTCCCTTGTGTATGGAGCAGAAGCCTGAATTCCGGTGGAAGTAGGAGAGCCTGCCTTGAGGTATTTCCAGGCAAGCGAAGAAGCAAACAACAAAGCGATATTGGTCAACTTGGAGTTACTCGATGAGCGCAGGGACTTGGCACATATAAGGATGGCGGCACAAAAGCAAAGAATGGAAATATATTACAATCGAAGATCCAACCTTCATTATTTTAAAGTGAGAAATTTGGTTTTAAGGAAAGTAACTCAAAACACCCGATAACTCAACGCAGTGAAGCTAGGCCCAACCTGGGAGGGCCCCTACCGGGTTACAGCTGTCATTGGGAAAGGTTCGTACGAGTTAGAGAATAAAAATGGAGAAAAGTTGCCAAGCAATTGAATGTGGCACACCTCAAGAGATATTATTGCTGATAAACATCATATGTACTGAAAGTATGTGCTGCACATTTTTATTCCTCCGTTCGATTTTTGTCCCAATTGGATTTTTCTGGCAAGGTTTTCAACGAGCCAGCAATGGAAAACATACTACTAAGAAAGTTTTAACGGCAGTAATAAGACTTTTAATAACAAGGCACACAAGCGAAGAACCACTCTGGGGCGGTTAGATAATCGTTGGCTCGATAACAAAATTCTCATCGGGAAAATAAGTTTGCTATCAACCAAAGGTTACCCGACCGTTCACAAGTGCAAACCACTAGAGGATTGTTAGATAGTATTTTGCTCGATAGCATAAATTCCTAAGGGAAAGCGAAGTTTGTTACCAAGCAGAAGATTGTCTAGCAATTCATTAATGGGATCCTCGAAGGTGCAAGATTCCTAGTGTTCCAATTCGCATATTTCGCATTTGAACGCTTGGGGGAATAATATGAGAATGCAGCAACAATGACTGCCACGTCGATCGAAGCACGAAAACCGGGAACATAATTGTGTCATCGGGACAAGGGACTGTGCGGCCAGCCCCGTAGAAACAAGCTGTATGAATTAGCCAAAAAAAATAGAAATTTTTGATTAACATAATGAATGCTTATGTACTTTTTGAAAACAGAAGGAATAAAATAAAGTCCTTTTATTTTTCATCATGTTTTTTTTAAAGCAAATATACCTCTAGGCTGATTGCCTAGAGGTTATATATATATAAAATAAATAAAACAAAGTTTACAAGTTGTTAAAAAATATAAAATATGCAAAACTAATTCTAGATCTACTACTAACTAAAACTATCTATTACAACTCGTAGCGCAACCAACTTTCCATCTGTGAAGGCATGTGTATTCACCCGCCAAGTGCAAAACATCAATGTAGCACCTCTATCGCTCTCACCAGGCGCCAAGTTTTGCGTTCCAATGGACATGGCAAACGTGAATCTCCATCTTCCTTCACATTGTATCGTTGGTTCTGTACTGTTGCTTGTTGTAAGGCTCAACATTGACTTCAGCACTGTAAATTTTCTATTATGCTTCCTATCGGATCTTCAGCTTATATCCACGAACACCTGCTATGGCTTCTCGAACTGGCAACTTCCGGCATGGCTTCTCGAACTGGCACTTCGAATGTGTAGAGCTCAATTGCAGTTTGAAACGATGACTTCAATAGTGTGATGTCGAGCTGTGGTATCCTCGATTTTGTGGCTTCAATCCGCTGACTTCGACCTAGCATTTGGCACTGTTTAGGTGTTTGATATTCCACCCTCATCGATTAACAATAAACTGGCCTCGATAAATTGTCTTCTATGATATGGCTTCGATCTAGAACCAACACTGTTGTTCTTAAACACTGTTGCTCTTAAGCATGGCTTCTTGAACTGGCACTTCGAATGTGTAGAGCTCGATTGAATTTTGAAACAATGACTTTGATAGTGTGATATCGAGCTATAGGTATCCTCGATTTTGTGACTTCGATCAACTGACTTCGACCTAGCATTATACTCTCCATACAATATTAAAACACCTCCAGATTGAGCATGATATCATGCTAATACAACTGGATAATGTTCCAACATTATATAGATTATATTGCAGCTCTGGCACTGTTTAGGTGTTTGATATTCCACCCTCATCGATAAACAATAAACTGGCCTGGATAAATTGTCTTCTATGACGTGGCTTCGATTTTTCTGACATGTAAAGAAATTGCTTGTTGATAGCAGTAACTTGAATAAACTGGCATCGTTCTTCAGTAAGTTGATCTCGATCCTGTGATTTATGAAATACCAGCCTAGTTGATACTCTTCATACGACATTATCACACCTCCAGACTGAGCATGATAACATGCTAATACCACTTGATAGTGCTCTAATGTTGTATGAATTTTTCTGCAGGTATTCCATTCACTTGCTTGTTGGAATTGACAATGTGTCATCGATGCAGTCTTGATTGTGCATCCTGGTTGCAATAGCAATCAACACTGCTGTCGACCATAGTTCTGAAACCAGAAGAAATCGAACTGTCTGCAACATCGACTGTGTGGCCTCGACTTTCTGTTTTCTAATTACAACACTTTGATCTGCCACAAGATTCATCCATTCTCCTATGTTAGAAACAATGATCCAATATATGAAAAATGTCCTCTTGATATAGACCTGCACAAGTGTTCCTTTTTGCTGTCGATCCCATTCAATATCATCAATTGTACCAACTGCTTTATCCAAGTTTCTCCTTATGTGATAGTGCTTAACCTTATACCCTCCATACAACATTATCACACCTCCAGAATGATCATGAAACCATACTAATACCACTGGAAAGTGTTCTAATATCGTATAGTTAGTATTGTGGCTAAGCCACTATTTATATGCTTGATAATCTACCCTCGATATTCTTGTATAAATATTAAACAATATGTTTTCGAAGGGCTGACTGCGATCTTTCTTTAACATCTTCCTCATATTAACCTCGATAGAGTACTTTCAATTATACTCAAGCTTCATCCTAGATTGTATGGCTTCGATAAAATGTCTTCGATTTGTATTTTTCGATTGTGATGTCGATAAAATGTCTACGTACTATCTTCTTCGATTTTATTACCTCGATCTGATATCTTCGATTCTGAAGCAGCACTAGAATCATCCACCTATCTATGTTGTTTTGATTCCAACTTAGACAGAATGTCCTCTTAGTGACCTGCTCCATCTGTCCTCGATCACACACAGAAACCTCATCTATAATTCTGATTTTCCAATCTAAATCTTTTCCTATGTACCAGTGCTCTAACTTACACCTTCCATACAACATTATCACACCTCCAGATTAGCATGATAACATGCTAATACCACTGGATAGTGATCTAATATCGTATAGATTGTACTTTGCATTGTCCACTGTTCATGTGTTTTATATTCAACCATCAGCCATATACTGACCTCGACCTTCAAGCTTATGCTGTCCAAATTATGATTTCGAAATTCCTTCACTCTTATCCTCGATTGAGTGATCTCAATATGATGAATTCGATTTTGCTCAAGCTTCATCCACTCTTGTATGTTAGGCTCAATGATCCAACATTTAAAGAATGTCAGCTTGGAATCCAACAGTAGTATCTTCAACTTTTGAGATCGAACAACATTATTATCCTGCTCGACTACATGTAATACTTGATTCCTTTCTTCTCTCGTGCACCAGTGACTTATAGAATATTGCCCATACAGCTCTATCACATCACCAGATTGAGCATAAAACCATGCTAATACCACTGGAGGATGTTGTAAAATTGTATGATTCATTCTGCTGCTAAGCCACTGCTTCGATGTTATATACTTCAACATCAATCAAGAGCTCTTCTCTTGGCGATTCTAATTCTTAAATTTGGTGTTTGAGCTTTGTCTAAATTAATGAGTTGTCTTCCTGCACTTGGTAGTTGATCGAAGGAGCTGAACTGTAGAGTACCTGAAAAAGAAAAAACCATGTTAGCTAAAAAATCTGCCACTATATTGCCTTCTCTTAGAACATGCTGCACAATCACATTATATTGCTCCATCCCTTCTGATCTTCCTCACTTCTGAACTAATCGACCAAGGTGTATCCCATTCTCCATCTATCACCTTTTTTAATACTAACGAGTCTGTTTCCAGTACCAATGGATGCAATTCCTGCTTGTCACAGTATTGTAAACCATACATTATTCCTTTAGCTTCAGCCACCATGTTTGTTTCCACTCTAATATCGACTGCCTTAGCATAAATAAAATCTCCTTTATCATTCCTTACACAAAATGCAAAGGAACTAGGTTCCGGATTCCCTTTCAATGCTCCATCAGTATTACATTTAGACCACCCTCGATATGGGAACTGTCAAACTATCCTTATTGTCATCAACACTGGTTTGTATGCATCAAGATATTGGATCATATCAGACCATAACAAAGGCACATTAGTTAACCATGGATACCTATTCTTTGCTAAGTAATACAAGGTCTTGTTCACTTCATGACGTACTTCATTCGACGACAGCATACTCCCATGTTTCCCTTTGTTTCTTTTCTTCCATAATTCCCATGTGATAACAGTTGGGGCAGCTTGATATAAAGGCTTTAACTTGGGACAACACTTTGCATTCCACCAGCTTCTTATTACTTGTTTCACTTGCACTAACGGCATTATAATACCAGCAGCTCCCATAAACATTTTCCATACCTTGACAGCAGCAGGAGTCGTTAGAGAGATATGGTTAATTGTTTCTTCTTGCGGTTGCTGACAACACCAACATCTAGATGTAACAATGTACCCTTGTCGCCTCCATAGATCGTCTGTTGCTAAATTCTGTCTCCACAATCTCCATATGAAGAATGATATCTTAAACGGTAATCCTTTAGTCCACATTAAGCTGAACTCCTTATGTGAATTAGCTCGATGCCTTACTATCTGCCAAGCACTTCTTACTGAAAATTAGCCTGAAGGATTAGGCATCCAGTAAGGTTTATCCCATTCACTGTCATCCTCATAATAGTCTACATTTTCTTTCACATGTTTAGCTATATCTTTAGGTAGTAGTTGATCTAACAGTTGCTCATTCCAAGCTCCTTCTTGTCTCAATTCAGCTACATCTTCTATTTCTTCTTCTATGTGAAAATCATTGGGAATAACATGATATAGAGCCCCCAGACCTGTCCTGTTCTCGTGCCATATACTAGTTGTTCCTCTTTTCAATTCCCATAGAATCTCATGTTCTACATTTTCTCGAGCTAATATCATCTGTTTCAAGACATGTGACCCTCCTCTATATCGCACAACAGTAGGTATTTCTTTCTTGCAGTATTTATTCCACATGAAATTAGACCACAACGTTTTTGTACTCCTAAATCTCCACCATAGCTTAGAAAAGAGTGCTTTCGATACATCATACAAAGATCTAAATCCCAGTCCTCCTTCTTCTTTAGGTAAACATAGATTCTACCAGGATGACTAATGCCTGCTCCTTCCTTCTTCCTTGTTGCTCCAGAAAAACCTTGCAAACACTTTATGCAAATGTTCCAGTACATTCTTTGGAGGATCCAGCACTGACAGCATATACACTGGCATACTTTGTAACACACTGGTGATAAGAGTAGTTTTTCCTCCATATGATAATAATTTTCCTTTCCAAGAATGTAACTTATTCTTCACCTTTTTTATGAGATAATTGTAATATTCCTTTCTTCTCCTAGTATGAAAGACTAGACATCCCAAATATGTAAATGGAAATTGCCCTTTAACAAATCCAGTCATGTCCTCTACTGCTCGCACATGCTCATGAGCTGCATTTGTATACATATAAAAAGAGCTTTTGGCCTTGTTGATCAACTATCCTGACACCCTCTCGTATCCTCGTAAGACTGCCATAATTTTCCTCAAAGTTGCAGCATGTGCCAAGGCAAAAATTAAAGTATCATCAGCATATGATAAATGATTCAAAGGGTCAGACCATTTTGGCATGTCATATCCCACATATGATCTGTCTTCAAGTAGTTTGTTCATTGATCTTGACAATACTTCTGCAGAAAGAATGAACAAAGCAGGAGATAGAGGGTCTCCTTGCTTCACTCCCCTGGTTGATTTGAAGAAACCCGTCGATTGTCCATTAACTAGTACAGAGTACCAATTATTGGACACAATATTCCAAACCATAGTTATAAAATGTTCTGCAAATCCCATTTTCCTTAGTACATGTAGTAAAAATTTCCATGACACTCTATCATATGCTTTTTCCATATCGAGCTTAATCACCATGTTAGCTGGCTTCCCTCTCTTCCTAATATCTGTTACCATGGCTTCCCTCTCTTCCTAATATCTGTTACCATCTCTTGTGTTAGTAAAATATTTTCGAATATACTCCTATCCTTGACGAAACCAGACTGATTTTGTGAAATATAGCAAGGCATAAACTTTTGAAGCCTGTCATGAATGACTCTAGAAATGACCTTGTTAACAAAGTTACTCAGACTTATCGGTCTTAAATCTGAGAATGTTTCAACTGTCGACCTCTTAGGTAACATCACTATATTCGTATGAGTTATAGATTTAGGCATTGGAGCACCTCCAAAGAAATGCAATACCATGCTATAAATATCAAAACTAATGATCTCCCAACATACCTGATAAAACAGTCCTGTAAATCCATCTGGACCACTGGCACTTTCTCCATTTAATTCAAACACAGCTGATTTTACTTCATCAATAGTTGGATATCTGCAAAGTTCCAAGTTCTGTTCCATAAAGACCATTACTGGTACATTATCCAGCATTGAGAAGTCTGCATGGTCACCTTCACTAGTAAACTGATTTTGATAGAATTCCACTGCTGCCTTAGACATTTGCTCCTGATCATCCAGCCATTGTCCAGTATCATTCTGAATCCTTTTTAATTGTAACTTTTGCCTTTTTCCATTAACATAATTATGGAAGAATTTCGTATTCCTATCTCCCTCCTCAAACCACATCAATCTAGCCTTCTGCTTCCAATATTGTTCTTCGATACTTAAATATTTTTTTAGCTCTGCCTGTGCCTTTTGAAGCACCATCCTATTTTCTATGGATGGATCCTCTTCGAATAACATTTCTTTCACCTTCACTATCTATTCAAGTATAGCTAATTGTTTAAAAATATCACCAAATGTCTCTCTAATCCACTTAGGCAAAGCTGATCTTACCTTCTTAAGCTTATGCTTGAAGATAAGGTATGGATCCCCTATGAAATCTGCTGTCCAATTTTGTTTCACAACCTCCAGGAAACCTTCATGTTTTGTCAAAAAATTTAAAAACCTAAATGGCTTAACAAAATTTGATACCTGCTCTCCACAAGTCATTAGTAAAGGAGCATGATCCGAGCCTGTTCTTATCAAATGTTCCACTTCTATAGAAGGAAACAAATTTTGAAATGGAAAATTTACTAAAATTCTATCAAGTCTCTTGAATATACACTTTGCATTCGACCTACCATTCCACCATGTAAAAGGACTCCCCTTGTATCCTTGATCAAACAATCCACAAGAATTCACACAGAACGCAAAATCCTCATATTCTGGAGGATAAACAGGTCGTCCCCCTATCTTTTCCTCCTCATTTAATAGAACATTAAATTCACCTCCAACCATCCAAGGATCTCCATATCACTAGCCATATAATAAAGATTATCCTAGAGTTCCAATCGTTCTAGAGCATCACACTTAGCATATACAAAAGTCATTATGATCTGCTTATCAATTTTATGATCAAGTACCTTAACAGTCACCTGTTGATTTGTGTCCATCACCAATTCCCAATCGACAGTTGCCTCAAAAAACAACCATATCTTGCCATTTATGTTAGCGTGTGCTGTCTCCATTCTTAGTCTTCTTCTATATCTATGTATATATCCAGCTCTTTGAAAAGGCTCCATCAAAGCAATAACAGTAAACTTATGGTCCTTGTGCATGTTGATGACTCATGGGAAGGCCTGATCAGTGTTAACAGACCTAATATTCCATATGAGAACCTTCATCGTCCCTTATTATGTGAAGCTGTCCTCTTGGGCAATACCCTTGTAGGTTGATCTTTCTCTTTTTGTTGTAATTTTTTACTTTTCTTTGCTTCTTTTGGACTGGACAATGGTGATATATCTGTCTCTCGTGTTATCTGCCTGAGATTTGCATCCATAGACTCATCATCTCCATCCTCCTCTAACTGCTGGTTTTCAATAATATTGTTTCCATCTTAAGCAACATTATGTGTCACTAGATCATGCAAAGTTTGTAACAGACTCTTCATTGGTATATTAATCTGCAATTGCATATCATGTTTACTACCTGAAGATTCACTGTTTATCATCTTTGTTGCATCGTCAGCTACCTGCAATTCCTGCGACTGCCGATCTGATGGCCAAAAACCCTTAGGGTTTACTGTATCTTCGAGTGTTGCCACATTTGGACTATCTTTACCTGTTGCCACAGCTTGATCATCCAGAGACAATGGACTTCCATATAAGAATACTACCAGTTCCTTTGAAGCTACTGGTCTCGCCTTGTTCTCATCAATTTTATCTTCAAAACTGATGGTGTTCTGTATCTTAGGTTTAGGGTTAAGGTTAACTGTAGCATCGAACCCTACCTCTGGTATTTCTGCTTCTGCACACAGTCCTCTTTATTCTTAGTATTTTCAGCTTCTATCTGGTTTGTTCGATCCTCTAAGTCTCCTAATTGATCAGTAGAGTTTGTCTTCTTTGAACTACCTTCATTCCATTGTAATTGTTGTGACGAATCCTCAACAGTTTCTGATTGAACTTCCTGTCCCGATGGTTTAGCTAACAAATTCAGCTTCTTTAACTCATTCTTGTTCGTCCCAAATCTTCTATGCACCCAATCAATGGTCGCTTCCTTTCTAGTTAGATCCTCTGGTCCTTCAGCAGCTTCCCTGATGACCTTATCCACTGCTTCCTTCTTTACACGTATGCTTTTCCTAACATCTTCTGCCTCTTTTCCATTATCAATAGAAATTTGAATCTGCAGATGCTGATGTTGCTCTTTTTGCAACTGCTTCTTCTCCCCAGATGTACCGTGATGCTCTTGTTTGCCATCTATTGTTTTCAATTGACCAGGTTCTTCAATATCGACATCGTCAACTTCCTCAATGTCTAAAGCATGAAATTTGTTCACTGTTATTACTTCATCCACCTTGGCTTTCCTTTTATCCTTGATATTTCCTTTGTCCTTGTCATCGACACTGATTTTCAAATTTGCAGACTCGATAATGTGACCTTTTCCATCTCTTTGATATCTATTTTTTCTTGCTTTGATCCATTCTTGTCGAGCTTGATTAGAAGGGTTTCCAACTACTTTACCACTTGAAAGAACCCTTGTTGAATTAGCAGCAGTTCCCACCAATTCGTTTTCCTTTTTCTTGCGATCATCAACTTGCCTAAGTTTTGGATTAATCACCCAGCAATCATCTTCATTATGCCCTTGCTTCTTGCAGCTCTTACAATATTTAAGCATATAATCATACCTAATATTGATCCATTTAGAAATTTCTGGTCCAGTATCATCTTCTTCCTCAACAATCTTAATCCTTTGTGGTAACTTAGCTAATAGGTTTACTTCAATTTTTACTTTTGTGCAACTTGGTCTAGTCCCGTTTTGAGTTGCTAAATCGACGTGTAAGGGATTACCTACTGCCCTAGAAAGTGAAAAAATAAATTCCTTACCAAAGAAATTCGGAGGCAGTTCCGAAAAACTAATCCATGCCACTGCTATGGGTGTTTCTTCCTCGGGTGTCCACCATGGATTCCACTTCGAACAACGCATCTGCCACATGGTTCCATCTATCTTCAAATAATATGTCAGCTTCGAAAGTAGATGTATATAGTCCTGGATCAAACACAGCCTTATCAGAATATGATTATCTTCTATTAAACCAATCGAGCATGCTCTTTTAAGTTCGCATTGAATAGGAAGAACCTTACGTATTTCATTGATACTTGGTTTTCCATATGAAAATTTTCCAAGGACTGCTAACTGTAAACCTTGTTTGACAATAGATTGCTTCACTTTTGCCTTTTTCCAGAGAGCAATAGGTTCACCATGAAGATATTCCTCTGGTTTAATCGGCACGGCAGTCGCAGCAGACGTCGCAGCAGTCGCAACAGTAGCTAGGGTTTGCATGGAGTTGTTTAGGGTTCTTGGTTGTAAAAAAATCTGCATATTTAGGAGGCTGATTTGCAGATGTTAAGGGTATTGGTGGACTGGGGGAGGAAGAAAACAACTGACCAGCACCGTCAGGTGGCTGGCCAGTCGCCGGAGTCGCCATTATGGCGTTAGAACTCTTAGAAAACTCGTCGCCGGAAATCGTAACCCTAGAGAGGATTTTAGAGAGAGCAACTATCTGATACTTTTATTTATTTATTTATTTATTTCATCATGTTTCTTGTCTGCTCGATGAATTAATTTTTTCATTATTTTTCTAATCAAATTCACTAGCTAGTGTGCCTAGTGTTAATTTTCATATATATAATCATAAATACAAAGATGGAGGGGGGCATCGACCTTACCTCCCAATATGAAAGATGTGCATTCTTGGTCATCGAGACTTGACAACCAAGTATACCTAGATAATTGTGATGGGTTAGACCTATGATGATGTAATGATTGTCTATCTTATAACATCGACAGACAATCATATGTACAAAAACATTGTGATGTGAATCTAGGTCAATCTATACAAAAGAGTACATATGTTCCTAAATCTACTAAAGAAGTAATTTGAAATAGTATCCTCTCTGTACGATGAGGTCTATTTCTATCATCTGAAAGTTAAACAAGTACTTCAAATGCTAGTGCCGTAATGAATAGGAGACGTCGTCTTCAAGAACACCGTAAACATTAGGGGGCCCTCTCTTATCAAAACCCTCACGTTAAAGAGTTGATTTTGGAAGAACTTATGCCCCGAATCAAAATGCTTTCGGAGAAAAATACACCCAAGGCTTTACGTAATAAGACGCAAACAGTAAAACTTGCAAAAAACACTTAGGCAAAAGAAAAAAGAGAGTGCAAAACTTGCAAAAATGTTCAAACTAAAGAAAGACTCAAGCAATTCTTGAGTAAAAAGATGCCTTTATTTATAATAACGTGCCAAAGTGGCATAGATACAAAAGTTGAAGAAGAAAAGCTAAACCGTTGCATCACCAGAACCCGGAGGAAGAGAAGTATCCGCGCTCCCAGGGGAAGCAGGTAGATCCGCTGATGGATCAACATTTTGGCCTTCATCAGTTTGGCCTTTAAATTCTTCCCCTTCTGTTTCCTCAACCGGAGGCATCAGGATCCGCCGGGAGACCACTTTTAGCAGCTAACTCAAGCTCACGGGCCTTAGCAATTTCAGTATCAAAGTCAATTATACCAGCTTTGGCCTCTTCCAAGGGTTTTTTTCCTCATACTATACATAACGTAAGTTTTCTCAACAACGAGGGAAGCCATTCGAGCTTAAGTTCCTCATTGATCTGAGTTACCTCGGCCGAAAGATTTTCCCGGGCGGATCTAACAGACCGGAGGCTAACATCAAGGTCACGGACAGTTAAGCTAAAGAGCCTATTATGCTTAGTCTTCTTGTACTTCTCCTCCAACTGGGCATGTTTCACCCCTGCAGCAGCAAGCTCTTCAATTTTGGATTTCAAGACTACCTCCAAGTTGGTCAATCTCACAGCGGAGGCAGCCTCGCGGTCGGTTGCCGCAAAAACGGCATTATGGACTTCAGCCCATTTGGCCTTGGCTTCGTCAAATTTAACCCTCAGCAAGCCAATCTCTTGGCTAAGGGTTACCATTTCTTGCTCGCTTTGCTGCAAATGAGCCTCCGATACAATGGCCTCAGCAGCTTTGGCTTCCAGTTCTGAAAGGCGAGCGGTAGTTTACTCTCGCTCGACCAAAAGTTGATCCTGTGCGAAGGTAATTTCTTCCTTTTCCCGGATCAACCTTTGGAGGCCTTCAAAAGAAAGAAAGTTAGCCTACAAAGAAAGAAAGATAAACACAGGATATGCAAAAATAGAAGAAATAACAAAGGAAGTAAAGAAAGTACCGTTGCGGCGTTGTGTATGTCGTTGTTCAACAAGCACTCTCCTGAGAGAGCTTGTATCTTTTCTCAATCCTTCTCTGAAACCAAAGGCATCAGATAATTAGAAAGTACCACTAGTCAGGATAGCAAGTTGCATCTGATGGAGACCGAGAGAGTAACGTTCCTCCTCCTTAGCGGATATTCAGAGGGAGCAGCATAAATTTGCCCCAAATTCCCATGAATTGGGGACTGGGGAAAAGGAACACCCTCTTCTCGGACAAATCCGGCCGGTGGAGATGATGTAGCAATTGCTGATGGAAGAGTTGGTGAAGAAGGAGATGAAGTCGATGGCGATGAACGATAAGAAGCAACCCCGACAAACGCAGTGTTAGTTGTTGGTTGCTCGCCAACTAAAGACGGCAGGGACCCGGTATTCAGCCCCGCAATACCAGGCATAGTGACTGGAACACAGAAATAGGAGTTGGCATTTTCTACCATCTCAAACCCCCCCCCCCCC
>MCJB01013869.1:3229-51038 GCA_002018475.1 Nicotiana obtusifolia | reverse complement strand
AAAGTGCCGAGACATCGTCCTCAGTTGTTGTAACTAACTCAACAGGTTGAGCATTCTGTTCAGTTGATGAGAATCGTTACCTTATATGTAGAGAAGCTTCCCCATCACTAGCTTCTCCATTATTGTCTATCATCATGGTGTCTATGACCGACCCGAGAGGAGGGCTAGTCACCACAACTTCCGGAGATGACTGGGGGGAAGCAATCGTCGCCCTCTTATTCTTTTCTCCAGCCACAGAGGAACATCTCCTTTTCGGCTGCTTGTCCTCCGGCCGAGGACTCTGTGAAGAAACACTTGTACCCAAAGCAGGCCCGGAGACACATGTTCGAGTAAGTGCCTCCTGAAGCAGCCTCGCCGCGTCAGTAGGATCAGCCAAAACGTCCTCCTTGTGGACGACAATCGAGCCTACAAGTAGACATGATTAGGGAAAAGGGATCAATCAATTTCCTCGCGTAGAAAGCAAAAACGAGACGAGTCTAAGTTACCATGATTTTTGGCCTTCCACGTGTATTTAAGGGCCAATTCTTTCCATGTGCAGGTTTCAGGCTTAGTGATGTCCAAGATCTTCTGGACCCACTGGGCCAAACCTTCAACCCTAGGTGGAACCCATCGAGTTGCTGAAACAGGCGAAAAAAGAAGGATTAGTCTGGAAATGAAGTAATTTCTAATAGAATAAATATTAAATAAGGAACTTACGAGTGCGGTTCCATGATTCCGGAAAGGATAAAGCCGTTGCCGGAATGATATCACTGGTGGCAACTGCAACGAATCGTTCCATCCACCCACGATCGTTGTCGTCATCCATGCTAGATAATAAAGCATGGTGATCGTGTTTGCTGAAGTTTATCGTTCCCCCGCGGAAGACTTTGAGGGAATAGAGATTCATCACATGAGCGAAGGATAGCTCCTCTCCCGTTTCTTGGCACAAACGCCGAAGACAAGCAATCGTCCTCCACACAGAAGGACTTACTTATGCCAAACACACCTAGTAACGGAGGCAAAACTCCACAATAACGAAGTCAAGCTCTCCACTCAAAGAATACACACCCAAAGTAAAGGGATACGTGTAAGAATATGTAAAACCCTCCCAGGGTAGGGATACTCACTCTATTAGATCAGGAGAAACAGTATCCAAATCTTGGCAGCGGCAATCTTCTTCACAACAGAAATACTGGAAAGACGGCTGGAAGAAGGGTATCTTCCAATGGCCCACGTGCGAGGATTAGCCGAAGGGAATTCTCTTCGAAGTCTTTTGTTGTAACAAGACTTCTAGGGATGATGGTGCCCAATGTTGGAGGAGCAACATCCTCGGCTTTGCTCTTGCTCTTTGAAAGCTAGTGTTCTTTGAAGAAGAAGCCATTATATGTTATGGATGAAGGAAAAGCTTTTTCATTTGAAGGAAGTTAAGGAAAGGTTGAAGAACAATAAAGAGGGTTTTAGGAGGTCTGGAGAGTTATGAAGTATGAGTGAAGAAGTTTGATGCGTATAAGTAAAGGTTTAGGAGACTAAATTCGTGGCAAGGATTACCTCGATAACCGGCAAAAGGTATGCTGAATCGTAGGATGATGCGTGTTCGGGGCATTAAATATGGAGAGACGTGTGTCTAATCAACCGTCAGAAGCTTTTCAAAAGGAATCATAGTAGTTCCCGCCAAAAAGAGTGTTTCTACCAACTTCCCGGTGACACAAAGTTACGTCACTGAATAGCAGGAGGACTATCTGTACACGGTAAAATACGTTATGCTAAGTGGCTGCTTAAGAGAGTGACACGTTGAACTTAACGCGTAGGATAGTTAGAATCGAAGGCAATTATCCCGTTTGTCACCGAAAAGAATGACATCCGTAAAGATTAAACAAATACCTTCCGATCTGTAGCATTTAATGAAGAATATTTCACAGCATTTAGTGCACTGCCCATTACATAGAATTTGTCATTTATGCTCACCGTTACACCTTCATCAATGGCCCTCATAATTGATATTAAAAAAGGGCACGACCCTACGACCTTCTTCTCTAGGCGTAGCTATAAATAGTGAGCTTAGTTATCATTATAAAGGACACGACTCTTCTAGTAAACTTACGATATAATCGATTAAAAGCTTTACATAATTTTACTTTATTGTTTCTTGGTTTAATCATTGTTGTGCCCAGAAGCTCTGCCCCCGGAATTACTATTTTTCGTGATTTTATCTTTACTTCAAGGCTAAGTATTGCATATTTCTTTAATTATTTCATTATTTCAAGATCAAATTAATTCACTTGTCTAGAAACCATGTATAAATTCGACTATATCGTTTTACGAGTAAACAAAATATGCACCTTATACACTGCTAGGGAATGGGGTTAGGGATTGTGACACGCAGCAGCAGGTTCGAGTTTGAGGATTTTGTGTGTGTGTGTGAGAGAGAGAAACAGAAAAATAAAACAATAAGAGAAGACAGAGAGATACCGGGTATACCTGTTCACCGGCGTGGAGGGAGGTGGCGATGGCAGTTACGGGCAGTGACTAAGCTAGGAATTTTTTCAAGGTTGTTCAAATTTAAAAGTAGTGAAAAAATTTCCCGATAAAGGGTGTTCAATATGTGTTATATACTTCTAAAACGTAATATTTTACCTATGTACACTGTGTAATTTTTCGACGAAGAGTGGTCAGTTGACCACCCTTATGACCATGTGGCTTCGCCACTGGTTACGGGCTTGGGGTGGTTTGGTTTGCGTTGCAGGTGAGTGATAGGGTAGGGAGGGAGTGAAGGTTTTGGGAATTAAGGTAATAAATATTGAGGAATGGTTGAGATTATAAAGTAAAACATAAACTTACCTGGTTAATTTCATATCTTAAACGGAAAAGTGCCATGTATTTCCCGTCTACCTTCCTTTTCAGTTGCTTAATATAACTACTCTTATCATTACACTTTTGGATAATATGAATTTAAGTAAGCGTTTGGACATAAAAGTTATAACTTTTTTAAAAAAAATAGTATTTGGAGTTAGGTTGAAAAATATTATTTAAAATCTGAAATTATGTTTGGACATGCATTTCACTTGAAAAAATGTTGCAGTTTTGTGAGTGGGAAAAAAAAAATTCTGAAAATTTTGAAAAACTCATTTTCAAAATTTTTTCAAAAACTTACAAAATTTTATGGACAAACACATTTTTTTAAAAAAAATTATGGATAAACGACGCCTAAATTTTACACCAGCATTGTCAAGATCATATAATATCATTGGAAGTTTTCACGTCTAGTGATTTCCGTGCATTACTTACAATTGAGACGTCACTTGTGCTAATTTAATACCAGTCAACCTGCACCACTTGTGGGACTGTTGTTCCATACGGAATCAAAGGACATCCTTACCATTCATCATATATGAAAACTGCAGTTTTTACGAAACTAAGTAGCTGCACAGTTGAAAATTAACTAAATGAACTGAAAGGTGATCATTAAGTAAAACACGACAGAAACACTCTTAACAACGTAAAAGGCAAACGTAACAAGTCCCGCAACAACATGCTTACATCCTATAAAAGGACAACCCGATGCATTTAGCTTCCGTTATATACGAAAAAAGTCGGATCATAAGGATCTATTGTACGTAATTTTACCCCACATTTCATTTTTACGACTCGAACCCATAACCTCCTATTCACGTAACAACAACTTTACCAGCACCCTATCCAAAACAAAATGCTCAAATTAAGGACCCAATAAATGCAAACAAAACTTTAGCAGCTCCAATTGAAGCAGGTTAGATATCTGCTGCCAGTTTGAACATCCGTCTTACAGCTTGTCCTCGAACTCGGACAGAGGGGTCATCTACTCCTTCAAACACTTCCTCATGATGAACAAAGAAAAGGGATTTAAGTGAGCGGGATGTAGTGTGTTAGGCACGGGTTCAATTGAACCCAAACTTTCGACCCGGAATAAAAATTTATATACACAAATTCATTAAAATTATAAAAATAGTAGATATGAATTTATAACTTTAAAAATATAATGAGTTCAATGTCAAAAACCTTAAAAATTAAACTCATAGAGTTTAAATCTTACGTCCGGCTCTTCTTGTCAGATCATGCACTTCGCAGTCTTTATCAATATCATAAATTTCTTCTTAAATGCCCACTGCAGTGTAACAATTGTGCCTGATTATTGATAGAAAATAGGCATATAAACGCAGCGGAAGCAAGCACCCAAGATCATATTCTCACATGTAAACTAGACATACATAATCAAATACGAGATTGTAACACTAACCTTTTGAAGCTGTTGCACAAATCTTCAATAGCGTTCGTGCTCTCCAGGTCTACAATCTTCTCCTGTGTATCCTGAAGCTCTATGAACGTAATACTTGAACGGCAAGTTTTCGGCTAAAGAATGAATGATCCTTAGGGTTGAATAGCTTTCTTTATATACACACGTTTTTTAGGGTAAACCCTAGCCAAAAACGTGTAGCAGTCTCCTGACCCACCAAGGATACTATTTTTACTTTTAATTTTCTTGTTCTAGAATATTCAGGCACAGCAGGGACCACAGATTTAATAACGAGGCTTCCTATTGTCGTATTAATTCGGAATATGAATGAATTAATCCTACCACAATAAATTATAATTTATTCCACTAGAAAACTGTAATTGCACTCCTCTGTTTAATTTCAAAATTATTCATTAAAAAACTTATTTAACTCCCCATGTTAAGATTACAGACACCAATCAAATAAATTAAATTACTGATAATTTAATTCATCGACTAATTTAATCCTTTATACTTCCGCTTAACTTATTTCGTGTGACGGATACAAAATCCACCTGCAGGGTTTTCACATGAAAACTTATAAGCATCCATAAAGGGGTATCATCAATCTCAAGGTCAAGACACGGATTCTATCAACTAATTGTTATTTCAAAAATGCACTTTGCCATTATCCAATTTACCAGGAATACATTAACTCGCAGTTGAGTCGTACCTTTTAATAAATCAAAATAATGAACAAAGCACATTGATCATAACAATCAAATCAAGATTAAGAGTATAAGAACATTCAATGAGCTAGAGAGGTAGTTTTATATATTCAGCACAAAAACACTTATCTCTACTTGGTCCGTCCAATACACAAAAATGTACTAGCATAAGAAGTTGGAACTGAACCATTCTCATAATCAAGATAGTTTATATTTTAATCTTATGCTACAATCATCAAGATACTTTGCTCAGTTTCATCTTTGATTGTGAACATTAACTTTATAACTTATAAGAACCGACAATTTAATCTTCCGCGCATGAGCTAAAGCTCCATACACTAAATCGTCTACTATATAAGTAAAGGGCACACATATGAGCAAATGATCTATTTAAATTAAGACTTCATTGAATTGAATAAATAAATAAATAATTGTTCCAAAAAAAGTAAAACATAATACTATAATCAAACCACATGGTTAATAGTATATCCTAACAATTATATACTTAGAAGGCAAGGAAAATATTAAGACTATCTTGACCATCTCCTCATCTTCTTTAGAGTGATAACTTATGATGGAAATCTTTCCTCTGGTTGGTTATACATCTTTTAGTCTAGACTCATCTTGTTTAACTCTTGAGTAGCTACTAAACAGTAACTTATTACCACTTAGGGGTGTTTGGCGTGGAACGGTTGGAGTTAGGGGTGGCTAGTGCTCCGGTTCAGTCACGAACCGGAATTTTTTTCCGATTCCGGTCCGGTCCGGTACCGGAGAGGCATCAATACCGGATCAAACCAGTCTTACCGGTCCGGTCCGCCGGTCCTATATGATGCAAGTCGGTCCGTGACCGGCACTGACTACCGGTAGACCAGTTTTTCCGGTCCGACCGTTTTTTTTTTAATTTGTCTTTCATTTAAACTGATGGATAATTTTAAGTTTTTGATAATATAACAATAAAATATTACTAACTTTTTATATATATTTGAAATGTTTAGTTTGTTTCAAAGTTCAAACTTAGAATTAAAAAACTTATAATATTCTTTCAAACTTTAAATTAGTTTCAAAGTTTAAAATTAGATTCAAACCTTGAAATTTGAATCAATTAGAAACTAGCAATTAATTGAAGTATTTTTGCACAATAATAAATTTTTAAAAAAATAAGAAGACAAGAGTTGTGAACTTGTAATGGAATTCCAAGATTTGGAGCAATTTTATTGTAATGATGGATAATTTTAAGTTTTTAAAAATATAACAACAAAATATTACTAACTTTGTATATATATTTGAAATGTTTAGTTTGTTTCAAAGTTCAAACTTAGAATTAAAAAACTTATAATATTCTTTCAAACTTTGAATTAGTTTCAAAATTAGATTCAAACCTTGAAATTTGAATCAATTAGAAACTAGTAATTAATTGTAGTATTTTTGCGCAAAGAATAAATTTAAAAAATAAATAAGAAGACAAGAGTTGTGAACTTGTGATGGAATTCCAAGATTTGGAGCAATTTTATTATAGTGATGGATAATTTTAAATTTTTGAAAATATAACAACAAAATATTACTAACTTTATATATATTTGAAATGTTTAGTTTGTTTCAAAGTTCAAACTTAGAATTAAAAAACTTATAATATTCTTTCAAACTTTGAATTAGTTTCAAAGTTTAAAATTAGATTCAAACCTTGAAATTTGAATCAATTAGAAACTAGTAATTAATTGTAGTATTTTTGCGCAAAGAATAAATTTTAAAAACAAATAAGAAGACAAGAGTTGTAAACTTGTGATGGAATTTCAAGATTTGGAGCAATTTTATTGTAGTGTATTCTAATGTAGAAAATTACATATTTTTAAACATACTGGCTAATTTTTTTAAGATAGCCATAGGCTTTTCTTTAGGAACTGGTTGTTGTTCTTCCGATTCATCATCTTCATCTTGTTCTTCTTTATCTTCTACTTCATTGCCTGTTTGACTCCCTTCTTCACTTGTTCCGTCGCCCAAAATTTGATCAAGATATGCTTTGTCTTTTTTCTGAGAAAGTTCTGGTAATCTAAAGTCTTCTCTCTGCTCTGATCCAATCCCTGAATAAAACTCCTGTCTCCATTGCCTCTCCTCTCAACGAATGTTTGTGATCTCCAATTAGAAATATTCCTTAGCTAAAAGCGCTCTCCGATGCAACTGATGAAGCTTGAATTGTTAATATATCCCTGGCCATTTTTGTAAGTATTGGAAACTGCGATTCTTGACTCTTCCCATAATCCAATAAATTATGAGTTCCAAAACTTATAAGTTTTTTTGGCTATTGAATAAAATAGACTTGGAACTCGCTGTATTCCTCCCCGTACTCGTCTTGTTCTGAAAGCAACTTTTGATCAAATCCTCCAAAAGTGCTCATCCCCGCATGCCTTTTGCCTAGTTGAGAAGAAGTGTCTGCCCAAGCTCTATACTTTGCGAAAACAACCATGGTATCTGAAAGAACTTTACCACAAGCATGTTCTACACTTGGATATTTATTAGTCGCAATTTCAACAGGTGTAATTTCTAAATTTGCATATATTTCTCTAACAAGTCATTCAGTTAACTTAATTTTAAATGCAGGATGCAACATAGAAGCAATGTAAAAAAAGTTGGGGAACTGGGAAAAAATATTTTTAAAATTTTTCAAACATAGCCTCTACAGCCATTTTATATTCTTCGTATTGCCTATATAATTTTAATAATTCAGATATTCCAGCCATATAATATAACATGGTAGGAGTAGTTGGATAATATTGTCCGAAAAATTCTAAAGTAGCATGATAGAATTTTTCTAAAAACTGAAGGAGATGTTGAACAAGGTTCCAATCGTCCTCTTTAAGGTGATAAAGTTTCATAAAATACTTATTATACATTTGAGTAATAGGCTCTCTATATTCATAAGCAACAGTCGATGCTTCATATAAAGTGTTCCATCTAGTACAAACTTCTTTTGGAACTCTCCTAATCGGCATTCCTAATTCTATACATTTTCTTTCCCATTCTCTTTTTCCTTCTTGATTTTTATTTCTAAATATAAAAGCAATAGCTACTTTCACCTTTTCAATAATGTGGTTAAACAAGTCAAGACCATCTTTTATTACTAAATTGTAAATATGACATGCACATCTAACATGAAAAAATTCATCAAAGGGGGAGTTCAAAATAGGTCTCAAGTTCCCAAGTGCTTCTGTGTTGTTTGTAACATTATCTACTGTAATACTAAAAATTTTATTAGTTAAACAATATGCACGACAAATTGATGGAACTATTTTGGAAATATAATTACCCGTGTGTGGTTCATCAACAACTTTATAAGCAATAATATATTTTTGAAATACCCAATCAGGATCTATCCAATTGACAGTAACTGTAATATAACCACAATTATTTGTAGAACGACCCATATCCGTAGTAAGGCATACTCTAGTGTCAAAGTTATCAAATAAATATCGCAAATAATCTCTATATTCATTCTTAAATTTAATAATATCATTTTTAACAGTAGTTCTTGAAAAACCTTTAAAAGAAGGATTATATGTAGCCTGAATATAACGAACAAAATCAGTAGAAGAAGGAAAACTATAAGGTAAACCCTCTACCGCAACTAGTTTAGCAATATTTTTCCTATCCCTGTGTTTATCATAAGTAAGAATTCCTCCTGTTGTTTGGTTAATTTTCGCTTGGATACCAGAGGATTCATCATGTGCTACTCCCCATGTTCGGTTCCTAAATAAATACCTCCCGCCCGCATTGACCATTCCTTAGGATGTTTATTTCTTAACTGAGTCCTAATTTTACCCGTCCCACCTTCATTACCCCCAGTTTTGAAAACCCACTCCATTCCACAAAGACCACATACAGCCATCTGATTTTTAACTTTCTTTTGCACAAATTTTCACACCTCAGATCTGTCCTTACGTTTAACTGGGACTCTAGTAGGAGGTACATGAGGCAAGTTAGACTGAACTTCAGGTGGACTAGCTTGAAATTCATGTGGTTCTTCTAAATTAACCCCAGTTTCATAGTTAAATTGCGCTTCTATGTGTTGAGAATCAAGTGGATTATTAGAGCTAAAATCATGATAATATTGAGAATCATCTATGTGTTGACTAGAACTACCAGCAATTCCTTTATCCCTATTTCCCCAACGACCACGTGTCCGCCCCCCACTACTAGTTCCAATTGAACCTCTTTGAGACATAATTATAGCAAATAAAATAAGTATATGACAAAAATATAATAAAAGAGTAAGAAGTAGGAACGACCAACCAAATATAACCATATAATTGAGGTGAAGTTGAAACTTGAACCTTCACTTGATAGCAACTCCAATTAAAACTTGATAAAGAATCAAAATTGTATAATTTACACAAATATCCAAAGTAGCAAAATAGCAATATTGTAGAGAATTAGAGAGAATTGGATGATTTTTGTGAAAAATATGATGAAATAATAGGTTATTTATAGGGAAAAAAATAGTTAGGGGTGATAATGGGGTGAACTGGCCGTTAAAAACTAGCCGTTGGACAACGGCTATGAGCTCAATAGAGCCGTTGCCAACGGCTAGTTTTAAACTGGCAGATTTTTTTTTCCGAACCGGTTCGGTCCTTTTTTGTAGCGGTTCATCCGGTTTCAAAAGGACAAACCGTCCCGCTACCGGGACCGGCACCCCAAGCCAATAAATGGTCCGGTTTCCACCGGTCCGGGCCAATTTTCGGTCCGAAACCGGTCCAGTCCGGTGTGAACCGGACCTTTAGCCACCCTTAGTTGGAGTCTCTCCGCCCCTAATCTGAGGTTTGGAGTTCAAACTCCGAGAATAGTGAGAACCTTTCGATACGGAACACCCTTTGTAGTGAGTCTATCTGACACGAAGTTGGAAGTCAGACCAATGGATTTCGAAAAATGAATAAAATAGCAATGAGGTGTACGAAGTATTCTGCGTTTACGAAGGACCCAATGAAGGATTGTATTTTTAGGGGATGTGATGTAGACAATCTACCTTGATACAAGCATTAATGACTTATTCCACGATCCAAACGTGTGATCTATAGGTCA
The DNA here is from genome assembly GCA_002018475.1 of Nicotiana obtusifolia. Classification (NCBI taxonomy): domain Eukaryota; kingdom Viridiplantae; phylum Streptophyta; class Magnoliopsida; order Solanales; family Solanaceae; genus Nicotiana; species Nicotiana obtusifolia. The sequence goes on along the minus strand of MCJB01013869.1, from coordinate 41,012 downwards.
CTCGGAGACATGAATTTCGAATAGTAATAAAAAAGAACCCTGTTAGTAATTTGCACATGTTACTCTCAGAAATTTCATCCAACTTATAGTCAAATCACCGTTGTCAACCACTGTTTATCCAAAGTGGGACTGTCTCCTAGGAACATCAATAATAATAGGCCACAACATTATTGCGATTTGTAGCACTTGCAACATGAAAAAAAAGAAATAAACACAATATATACAGACAATGATATACAGGCCTAAAGGTCTCATGGCATCTGATTTTATTATAAAAATAATAATTAGCCCAGATCTCAACCTTATGAGACTAAGTGGGCATTTGGACATAAAAATTGTAAAATTCTGAAAAAAAGTGAAATTTTTTTAAGTGAAAATAGTATTTAAAAATTAGAGTTGTGTTTGGACATGAATACGGTTTAAAACTGTATTTGAATCTTTGTAAGTAATCTGAAATAAAAATTTTGAAAAACAACTTTATCAAAAATTTCATGCCCAAATACTGATTTTGGAAAAAGTAAAAACTTGCCGAAAAAAAATGATGGCCAAACGGGCCCTAAACAAGCTACTGTATTCCTTATTGATGTGAAAATAATTTTTAGCTCTTTATATAAGGAGAATCATTTCATGTTGTTGGCCTTGTCCTTTTGGAGCATAATCTCGTGATGGTCGACAATAATACCAAATTAAGCAGAAATCATTTGTACTTAGATCTTGATTGCTAACGGATGTAAAAATCAAATCAGAAAAATACTTATTCGCCATCCATATTTATATCAAACCAAGATAATTAACTGTAAAAAAGCATTAGTCACAAATTGATATTACTTATGCCTGTATTAATTATGCGAATCCTTATTATGAAATTTTAACATATTGTGCATTGTAATATTTGAAGTTTGTTAAAGAGTGTTTCCGCTCTATACCAATGATACGTGACAACAACAACAAAGAAAAATTCCAAGAAAGATCTCACAGTGAAGTCTGTAGAGGGTAAAGTGTACGCATATTTTATCCTATCTTTGTGAAAATCTCACAAATAGGGTGTATGCATATTTTATACATATCTTTGTGAAGTTACAGAGGTTGTACTAATGATCAGGGGCTTATGTAGCCTTTCCGCTGTGGGTTCAACTGAACTCATAATTTTCGATACGGAGTATAAATTTATACATTAACACCTGCTAAAATTTTAACATTATAAGATTTGAACTCATAATTTTAACAGTACAATGAGTGAGTGTAATGCTAAAAATTTTATATACAAAATTTATTAAATTTAAATTTTGAATCCGCTGTTAATGATACGTGACACACCGATTTTTTTTTACATAAATGAACATATATTGAATGATCGTTTTGACAGGTTTTTATATTACATCATGTGGAAACATCATATATGAATAAATATTTCTATCAAATGGACAAGACAACAATGGTGCTGACCATGCTGCATATGTATCATAAAAGAAAAAGAAAACAATAATGAAATACATAAAATAATGACTCCAACCCATAAAATGTTGGAATTAATTCATCTGAGTGTCACTATCAAAATCATCTTGCAGTGAAGTCTCTCTCACCCTTTGTCTCTTTCAAAATAGTTCCTTTTTTTTTTGTGTCCCCAAATTGCCTCAACCTTTGACCCCTCATCTACCCAACGCCCACAAATTTCGTCCCCTCGCATTCCCAGCCCCCTACCTGAAGCATGAGAGGGGCCTTGTTTGTCTTTACTTTTCTTTCTGCTGGCACACAATGACCCAGTAAAATTTCAAAAATAAAATTAGGAGAGAATAGAATGTACGCAAATCTTATTCCTACCTTGGAGGGGTAAAAAGGCTGTTTACGAGAAACCCTCAGCTCAAGAAATTTGAAACTTATCGGCTCTACCATGAAATCAAGTTAATATACAATAATAATTTAATAATTGGATTCACAATCAAATATTTATCGTAGATATTTAATGAATTTCTTAATACATATATAGGGTTTGGGCAAGAATTAATGAGTCCACGAAAAATCACATGTTACATTACAGATCTGGCCATGGCTGTAGGCATGTTGAAAAACAAGTCGTGAGAGGAAGTAACTAAACTATAATCATGTAGACTCCGAATCGAATTTACGATTTAAATTCTATGGATACAACTTTTAAAGTCCTTGGAATTGAATCCGTTATATTGTTAAGATTATGGATTTGGTCCCAGTATTTATTGTAATTATAGTAAATCTTTTCACATAAATTTATGTTTACTGATCCCGCTAATATTTCAGTAGATCCGCCCGTGATCGTACTACTTCATTAATGCTGCTGAATAGTGATTACACACTCCTTTAATGCATCTTACTTCTTCATTAATGCTTCTGAATAATGATTACACACACATTAACGTATTCTTGAAAATACGACTTTTGACTATTGTGTTTTTCTTTCTTTTTGACAGGGTGTCTCTCTATGTATACCATTAATTCTAAAGTTTTTACAATAATGGCAACATTTCAGTTCCCTTTAAGTACCTTCAATCCTAATTAAGTGCACACGTGTCCTATTAATGACTCCCTAACAGCGTTCCAACATTTTCTTTCACAAAAAAAACTTTAGTAGTATTACTCTGCAGTCCGGTCTCTACCTAAAGGAATTCTTGAATTGTATAACCACCTATCTAAAAGCTTAAACAGGTAATGAGAATACACTTTAATTTTTTGTATAGAAAACAGAATCAATAAAATGGCTATAGCTACAAAATTTGAGAATTAAAACTGAACAGCTGGTGCTAGCTACTGTTACAGTGTAATCAAAATTCCACAAATATTAACAGAGCCCATAAAAAAGGCATAGAATTAGAATGAAACCTTAGGTTTTTACGCGTTACCATTGCAGGTCTTGGTTCTTCAGGCGAGGGAAATTTGATCGGTGGGGTCAGCAGAAGATATATTGGGGCCGAGGCGACAACCTTCAAGCATGAACACAACGTCGGTCATGGTGGGTCGATCTAGGGGGTCCGGTGCTGTGCAAAGCAAACCTACTTTTATTCCTAACAAAAACTCCTCCCATTCTGATGATTCTGGGTCCAACTCAAGCAATCCTGGCTCTAACAGTTCTGATATTTGCCCTCTCTGTAATTGCCTCTTTACCCATTTCACAATGTCCTCATCTTGAGTGAACATTAATGGCCTTTTTCCAGTTAGTAGTTCCAGTAATACAATGCCAAAGCTATAAACATCTGACTGTCTCGTGGCTTCTTCTGTTAATGCTGTTTCTGGCGCTACGTATCCTATAGTCCCAACTGATGTTGAAGTAGAAGGCTCGGCTGGTGTGGCTACTGTAAGCTTGTCTAGTCCAAAATCTGAAAGATGGGCTTCAAAGTCTGCATCGAATAGGACATTTTGTGGTTTAACATCTCCATGAACAATAGAGGATGCGTGGAGGAAAGCCAATGCACGCGCAATGCCAAGTGCAATGAGGTGTCGCATTGGCCAATTGAGGACATGACCGTCTTGGTGGGATGCTTCTTGAAGCAGTGTCGCAAGGTTCCCATTTGGCATGTAATCATAAGCAAGTAGTCTAAGGTCTGGGGGGCCAGCATAGTACCCGCGGAGAACAGTTAGGTTTCTGTGCTTCAATCTGCCAAGTGATTCAGCCTCTTTTCTGAACTTGTTCTCTTCTAGTGATCCATCTGGTAGTCTACAGATTGAAAGTAGCATTCCGTCATTGTAACAGGCCTTGAACATCACTCCGTGGCGTGTTCTGCTTAGCACGTTTTCCTCATCAAATTCCCTTGTTGCTTCGATTGTTTCAGCGACTGTGATTTTGTTATTGAACATAACAAGTTTTGGTCCACCATTGACGCCACTGCCACGACTGCGACTGGACCTTGAACTAACCCTTGCAGGGCTATGCTTCTTCTCTCCAGCAGCCTTTTCTTTGAGCTTCCTGCGCCACCTCAACAGGGCGTATATGTAAAAGCAGCAGCATGATGCAAGGAGAAGACCTCCACTTGCAGCCACTGCAATAAACATAATCAGTCTTTTCCTATCATTACGATATCTCTCACATTTTATGTCCAATGGCTCCCCGCACAAACCCTGGTTGCCAATGTAATCCAACGGGTCATTAAAACGAGAGCCGAGCGTCATTGGTATCTCGCCTTCCAAATTATTGTTCGACACATTGAAGTTCACCAAGTTCGGGAGCATTGTAAGATTTTCTGGGATTTCTCCATTCAAGTTGTTTCCAGAGAGGTCAAGCGTATTTAAGCTTGATAAGCTCGACAGTGACGCTGGTATGATCCCGGAAAGATGGTTCATGTCCAGCACAAGCGATGTGAGGGATGAACAATTTGAAATAATTTCTGGAATTTCACCCGTCAGGTTATTTCTTCCCAAATCCAGCACACTCAAGCGGGAAAGACGTGCAAGATCAGCAGGAATTTGGCCACTCAATGCATTTGACCGCAGATTTAAAGCCTCCAAAGCAGAGGAATTACCCAAGTCGGGAGGAACTGAACCAGATATGTTATTGTTAGACAATGAAAGGACAACTAACGAGGTCAAGAAGCCAAACGTAGACGGTATATGACCCGAAAATGAATTGGAAGATAGATTCAAGTACTGCAGACCCATTAAGCTACTAAAACCTTCAGGAACATTCCCAGACAACTTGTTTTCTTGCAAAGCAATCACTTGTAAATTAGGCAAACCAGCAAGATCTGATGGCAATTCCCCGGATAAATTCTGTCCACTCAAATCAAGAGCTACTAGCTTATACAGAGTTCCAATGCTAGACGGAATACTCCCCGAGAATCCATTTCTACTCAAGTTCAGAACTGATAACTGCTGAAAGTTCCCAATACCATCAGGAATACTACCAGAAAACTTGTTTCCACTAAGGTTTAATATACTTAAATTTCTCAAAAACATTAACTCCTCAGGCAAGCTTCCTGTCAGACGATTCCCTTCCAAATTCAGACTTTCAAGACTAGTGATATTGCCAAAACTTGACAGAATCAAACCCGAAAACTGATTTCTTCCGAGTGACAAAATCTTCAAGCTTCTAAAATCACCTAAAAAGTGCGGAATTTCCCCTATCAATCGGTTCCCTTCAAGATCAAGAACCATCAGACCACTACATTTCGTGATCCCAACGGGTATATCACCCTCAAACGAATTATTCGCCATTCTAAGTTGCTCCAATCTCAATAAATTCCCAATAGAAGCGGGGATTTTACCTGAAAAAAAATTCCCTGACAAGTCCAGAGACCTCAATGTAGAATTGTCTGTCAAGAAAGTTGGAAATTTTCCATGTATCTGATTCTGTTGAAGATCCAAAACTTGCAAAAAATTAACACATGTTGACAACTGTGGCTGCAAAATCTCCGTAAAAGCATTGTGATTCAATTGAATAATCCTAAGGGACGGAGGATTTACAGAACCATTGCAGAACATTGAAGGTGGTAAAAATCCAGAAAGGTTATTATGCGATAAATTAATCACATTAATCTTAGGAAGAGCAGCAATTGCCGCAGGTATAATACCACTAATACTATTGCCTTCAGCGCTCAAATGCACTAAAAATGAACAGTTAGCAATTGCAGAAGGCAATGTTCCTTCTAATTTATTATAATCAAGTAAAATATACTGAAGCTGCTGAAGTAAACCAAAACTCGCCGGAATTCCTCCAGAAAATTGGTTGTAAGAAATATTGAACAGAGTAAGCTGAGAGAGTTCAGATATTTTCTCCGGTATGCTACCGGAGAACGAATTTGACGAAATATCAAAGTACCGGATACTCGCCGGCAGCTCGCCGGGCATTTCACCGTACATCTGATTTCCGGCAACATTAAAAGTAAAAAGTTGTTTCAGCTTCGAGATCTCCGGCGGAATCTCGCCGGAAAACGAGTTGTACTGTAAGAAAACAGTATCAAGTAATGTGCATTTGGAGAGTGAAGCAGGGATAGTACCGTTGAAGAAATTGGAACGGAGGCTAAGCTTACGCAACATGCGCAAGTTAGCAATTTCCGTAGTGAGTGGACCACTCAACTGTAGACGTGGCAAACGGAGTTCACTAACGCTGTCGTTTAAACAAACGATTCCCCGCCAATCACATGGAGCAGAAGGAGATTTAGAATCCCAGTTGTTGAGTGCTCCAATTGGGTCATGAATATTAAGTTTGAACGATTCAAGGGCTTGAATTTCTGAGTTTTTTTGGGCAAAGGATAAGAAAAATGGGCTAAAGAGAAATGGAAAGAAGAAAAGTAGAGAAAATGGAGCAGCAGCCATTGCTAAGGAGGAAGAAAAAGGTGGAGATTTTGCTGCTGTGGCTATTTTTGCAAAGAGTTGAGTGTGAGAGAGGGAGTGAAAGCGTGAAGTACATGTGGAGATTTCTCACTTTTCAAGAGTTTTTAATGAGGAACGGTTTTCTAAGGAAGAAATTAATGTTATTAACCTATGGTTTAATGTGGGTTGGCAAATTTTAACGTGTTGTGTGTTTGAAATTATTGGGTCCTGATTGATCTTTATCCTACCCCTTAAATGTGAAAAAGAATCAATTGAAAGAATACAAGGAGGGCTTTAAGTTATATTGTTCTAATTCTTCAAAAATGTTATCGAACTCACTTGACTTTTCGCTTTAACTTACGTAGTTCTAATTCTTCAAAAATGTAGTCGAACTCGTTTCGACTTTTCTGGAAAAGGATTGACACACCTGATGATATTTTTAATGTTATTCTAGCTTTTATAGTAGAGTCTTCTATAACGGACGGACTAGTAAAAAGATGGTCGGACATGTTAGAAAGACGTGTTTACTTTAAAAACGGAAAATAATTGAATTTATATATGATTTTAATAATATGTGAATTAATTCAATATAAATAATAAAAAGCGTTAAATTAAACAGATAAAGGATGCATAAATTGTCAAATAAATTAAGAAAAATGATTTTAATTTTAAGAATATGCGGATTAATTCAATACAAATGATAAAAAAACGTTAGATTAAACAGATAAAGGATGTAATAAATTGTCAAACTAATTAAGGGGAGTGATCCTGGACTCCGTAACAGCTTAATATAATGTATGCCTTCAATCCCGGGCTCACAACAATGAAGAACTGATGAACAAAAGTAAGAGCTTTGAATAACAGAGAAAATAAGAATATATTGCCTTGATATGCGTGTTACAATGTGTCTAATGAATAGTCAGACTTCTCTTTATATAGTAGGGGAATTTTGCCCTAAGTACAATTCCATAAAAAGGTAAAATTCTTGCATTTGCTAATAACAAATTTTCCGGCGATACGTGCCCAGATTCACGCCGTGACATCCGGCTGAGCACAAATATCACGGGCCTTTGCTAGTCGTGCTAGATTATCTGGTAATGCTCTCCGAAGTTTCGGGGTTCGAATCAGACCTGGGGGATGTGGCCCCGATTCTTCCGAGGGCATGAGTTTTGCCTGGACTCCGACTCGAGGGGCTCCTTGCCCCAATTCCGGTTTCTTAGGATCATGTCTCGGCTCCATTTACTCCATCGAGAACCTAGGTGTCCAACAGGCTAGGTCTCACCCGTATACAGATAGTTCCCTCGTTCCTCGGAGAGTAAGTTTACTGAAATGACGAGAAATGACATATGCACTTCGATCCCTTCTTCAATACGCAGTGACAGAAATGACATAAGAATCTGAAATGTCCCGTAAGTCGTGTCGTCATGATTTCAAACACGCGTCAGCCATCGGCTGGTCATCCCTGAATGCGAAATGGCGCGAAACCTCTATAAATACTTTCCTTCTTTGTTCATTTTTTTACCTTTTGGCCAAGCTTCTACCTTCGAGTTTTCAGGATATCACTACCCTTCTTGACACTCTAATATTTTTATCTTCGATTTTCAAGACTTCTCAGTAAGTTGCAAGTTTTTACCTAATTTTTACCCAAATCGACGCACCTGACTTTTCATCTTTCAACCTTTCTTCACATTTTTCAAGCTTTTTCCCGATAACAATGGCTAAAACTTCCAAATCTGTTCCCCAACAAGCCGCTTCTTCTTCTTTGCAATCGACCACTGAAATCGAGTAGATCACTCCCTATGTGGTCGTCCTCGAGAGGTCTGCTCCTGGTGCGACTACTGATGAATCGGCTGTCGAGCCTCCCTTGAAAATGTTCGTTTCCAAGGGTTGTTCGGTTGACGATGACTTTAAGGTTGAGAAGCCCTCGTCGCTGCAAGGCTGGTGTGAAGGTGTATCAAGATATATATATTCCATTACCAAAGAAGTCCTCTCCGCGGTCCGAGAGGACTACAACTGGGCGGATAAGGACATAGTAGTTCCCGGGCCTGCAGACACCATCACTACCCACGTGGAGGGGTATCTAAGTGTTTACACTTATCCCTTCACCTTGGGCCCGGTGGACCCGGTTATCTTGGATTGCTACAAGAGATACGAAGAATGCCTCGATCAAATCCATTTGTCGCTGTGGAGGATCGTGAATCCTCCTTCATTTTTTCGTGAACAAGACTATATCCCCTCGATTCACCATTGATCACTTACTTTGCCTATACAGTCCCCGAATGTGGACTAATAAAGCTCATATGCCGGGCCAGCAAAGCCTCATTATCGAGCATCGATGAGGACTAGGACTGGGGCTGGCAGGGGCATTTCGTGCGAGTGAAGACCAAATACTTAGTTTCCCCCGAACTTATGCCATTCCTCGAGAAGTGTAACGCATCTCGTAGGTGCGGTTTCCCTTTGAACGCCATTTTACCTTCATCTCCTCTTTTCTTAGGTATTCATAGTGGTGCAGCCGTCGCTCGAGTTCCAAATGCTATCCCTCGGCTTAGGGAGTGGATAGAGAGCATTTGTTCACATATGCCTTATTCCGAGCGCTCATGGCGCAAACTCTCGAAGGGCCGCTAGGAGGCCCGTTCTTATGGTAAGACCCTTCCTCTAATAGGTAACATCTGGCTCTCCCATTCGCATCATATTTACCCTCTTTTTTTCACTTTTCCTTTTGCAGGTTTGCCTAAGACCATTGAGCTTAGGCCTTTAGTAGGGGACAAGGATCCGTCCGTTGACACCTCCGCTTTGGGGAAACTCGGGGCTGCAAGAGGAGAAAAGAAGAAAAGGAAGGCTTCGAGAAGCCAAAGAAAAGGTTGGCTCATAAGCCAAAGGAAAATTATAGCTCTCGAGCACCCGACTCGGATTCACTTTATCGGCTAAGGGATGAGATCGAAGAAGATGATTTTTTCGTAGCCCACGGGCCGACATCCCCTGAGGAGCGAGCAACCGTTAAAGAGGAGATCCATGACCCGGGATGCTGGCCATGCCCTGAAGAAGGCACCCGGTGTAATAGATATTTCAGGGTCGCCTGCTTATACCGAGTCTATGCTCGAGGAGGCGCGACTGAGAAAGGAGAGGTCTAACGAAGGGACTTATGGACCGAACAATCCCCTTCGTTCCTTTTTTTACAGTGTGGACTCGTCCGTTTTAGAGGATTTTTCCGGGCTAGGCGATCTGGAAGTGTCGAGAAAGGAGTCGTCTTCAGAAGTCGGCGGGCTGAATTCGAGCTCGAAGTTAGTCAACCAATTCCCTGCCCGAGTGTAGATCCCGGTCTCAAGAGGTTGATGATCATCACTATCCCGGAGGGTGCCCGGATTCTTTCCGCTCCCGTAGGAGTAGCAAGCCACCTTTGATGCCTGATGACCGAAGGAGACGAAGCAAAAATGAACGAAGTGGAAGTACCATGCCTGTTCAACGAGGCAAAGTAGGCACTAAATCGGGTAAGGTATCATTACGATCTTTCGACCTTTGACTTAGTCCATGATATTTCTCATGTCTTCTTTCGTTTACCCTTTTGTAGGCATCGGTACTCCATCACGAAAGCTTTCTTCGGTACTGGATCGAGGTTAACCAGCTAGAGGCTGAGATCAAGGAGCTTGCCGAGAAGAGAGACATGTATAAGCTTCTCAGCAAGCAACACGAAGGGGTCGTCAAGAATCTCCAGGCCGAGCTAGATACGGCTCAAAAGGAGCATCCCGACTTGGCCGAAAAGGTAAAGGTTTTCGAAGTTAGAAATGAAGACTTAACCATGGCGACTAACGACAAAACCTCACAAGTTCACCAAAAGATTGATCAGATCGACCAACTCCGAGCTGAAATGAATGGCATCCAAGCCATGGCCGATGTTTGGAAGGGTAAAATGGACCGGCTGGCTTCGAAGAAGGAGACCAGCACAGCTGGCATCGGTAGAAGTTCAACTTCGAGTAGCAGAAGAGAAGGCCGATAAGAGAGCCCAACTGAACGAGGAACTCCGAGCTCAATTGAACTCGGCCCTAGCAGAGCGGGATGCCCTCGTCAGTGAATGTGAAGCTGTAAAGGCTCATATGCGCATAACCTTCCGCCGATGCTAAAGAGATGGTGGCCCAATATAGGGCAGATGTCGAGGCATCCGAGGCCTGTTTGAAAACCATTGTTGAGTACATGAAGTAGTTATCTCGAAAGGAGACCCTCCAAGAGATCCATACCCGAGGCTTCAACCTATCTGCCGAGATCGAGGAGACGAAAAGGCTCGAAGTCAAGGCCAAGAAGCCGGCTGAACCCGAGGATGAAGAAAGCTCTGAGGGTTCCGACGAACCCAAAGATAAAGAAGGCCCCCATGGCTCTGGTAACGAGGCGAGTTCTGGTGAAGATCGGACATAGGTGCCTTAGGAATTTTTGTCTTTGTTTTTACACCTTGTATATTTATTTTGTTGAGGTCGTTTTCATTGGCCTTTGTAAAGACATTCTGGAATGTATAAAGTTTTTTTCCTTTTGGCAATTTTCAAGTCTATTACCTTTAGCATCCTTTCTACAATTGCAAAGATTTCAAATGCCTTAGCACGAAATAAAACGTAGTAATAAGTTGCTTTTCAGAGGTCCGAACAAGACTTGTCCTCAATGCAAGTTTTGTTTGAAACTTATGGGGGCTCGGAGTGACCGGAAGCTTTCACAAAGATGTTTGTTTAAATATTTTTTAGACTATAATTTTGCCGAGGGTAACCTTTGAACATGTTTGGTATTTTGTTGAAGGCTTTATGTTTTGATTATGGGCTTTGGACGTCTCCGAATCGTTTTAAGGTGGTCGTAGCTTTTTAGATTTGGGCAATGCCCAATAAGTTTTGTGCCTCCGGGTCTCGATAACCCGAACCGTTTGAACTTATCAGGACAGCAGTCCCCGAGTGGGGGTAGCCCTTTGGCCCCAGATTGGGGTGGCCCTTAGGCTCGATAGTTCTCGGGTAGGAATAGTTCTTTAAGAAACACAAAATGTTTGTTAGCAAAATGGAATCTTTTTTTCATTTTTGTGTGTAACGTACAAGATTGTATAAGAGCTCGTATTGCGGCCGGTGTGATCTACTCGGGCATGGTTTATTTGATCGTTTGTCCCTCACAACGAATCTTAACCACCGAGCCTAGACTGTTCGAGCACAGAGTTTCCTTCCTTGCTAAAAATCATGACCCGAGTGTGATGGCCTCCAATATTCGAGGTCGATTTTCGAGTGGACTCGGATGTTGTTGATGCGACTATTGACTCCGATCCAACATCGATCTTCGACTCTAATTTAGCATAATTTATTGTTTCCTCGTTAAAAACCTTGCCGGAAAACTCATTTGGGACAAAATCGGTTCAAGGAAAAAAGAGAGCAACGCGTGCTTTCAGGCCTAATCAGCTACATTCTCCTTCAGTTGTTTCCTACAAGTATGAGAAAATAAAAGAAAAAGGATGATGGCGTACCTTAGCAGAAGTATCGTTTTAAGTGGGTCACGTTCCAATTGTTTCGTAGCTGTGTGTCGTTTCCTGCTTCAAGTTTGTAAGAACTTTTACCAGTAATCCTGATGACACGATACGAACCTTCCCAATTCGGTCCTAGCTTACCTTCGTTCGGGTTCCGGGTGTTCTATGTTACTCTTCTTACTACCAAATCCCCGATGTTGAAATGTCGGAGGTTGGCTCTTCGGTTGTAATACCTTTCTATCCGCTGCTTTTGAGAGACCAGCCGGACTATAGCAACCTCGCATCTCTCATCCAGTAGTTCTAAGCTCATGCTCATGGCCTCGCCGTTAGATTCTTCGGTTGTATACCAAAAATTGAGGCTCGGTTCTCCCACCGCGACTATTATTAGTGCTTCGGCGCCGTAGACCAACGAAACGGGGTGGCCTCGGTACTGGATTTTGAGGTTGTGCAATATGCCCGTAAGAAATTGGGCAAGATTCCTTCCATTTACCCTTTGGCATTGTTGAACCTTTTCATAAGGTTTTGAAGGATTGTTTTGTTTGTCGACTCTGCCTGCCCGTTCCCACTAGGGTGATAGGGTGTTGACAAGATCTTCTTGATCCTATGGTCCTTAAAATATTTGCTTACTTTGCTGCCAATGAACAGTTTTCCGTTATCACATACTATCTCGGCCTATATACCGAGCCGACATATGATGTGGTCCCAAATGAAGTCGATGACTTCTTTTTCCCGGACCTTCTCGAACACTTGAGCTTCAACCCACTTAGAGAAATAGTCAATGATAAATAGTATAAATTGAGCCTTACCGAGTGCCCATGGTAGGGGAACGACGATGTACATTCCTCACTTCATGAACGACCAGGGTGATAGAATCGAGTGTAGTAACTCCCCGGGCTGATGGATCATTGGTGCGTGCTTCTGAAAGCCGTCGCATTTTCACACGAACTCCTTCGCATCTTTCTCCATGTCGATCCAGTAATAGCCGGCTCTGATTATCTTATGAACCAATGATTCTACCCCCAAATGGTTTCCGCAGGTGCCTTCGTGAACTTCCCTAAAAATATATTCGGGTGTCTCCCGGCCCCAAGCATATGGCGAGCGGGCCATCGAACGTTCTCCTGAATAGAGTATTATCTTCGGATAGGCTAACCTGGCCGCCTTCGTATGCAGAGTTCTCGATTCTTTGGGATCCAAAGGCAGCTTCCTGGTCTTCAGGTAATCTATACACTTGTTTCTCACGTCCCAGGTTAAACTTGTCGAATTTATCTCGGCATGTCCTTCTTCCACTACTGATTTCATGAGTTGTACGACCATTCCCGAGCTGAATTCATCGTCATCAACCGATGACCCAAAGTTAGCCAGAGCATTGGCTTCGCTATTTTGATCCCGGGGCATATGTTGTGGAGTCCACTCCTTGAATCGGTGTAGCACTACCTGTAGTTTATCCAAGTATCTTCGCATTCGTTCCTCTTTCACTTCGAATGTCCCATTGACTTGATTTACCACAAGGAAAGAATCACATTTAGCTTCGATCACTTCAGCCCCCAGGCTTTTAGCAAATTCGAGACCTGCAATCATGACCTCATGCTCGGCCTCATTGTTAGTCAATTTTACAGTTCTAATAGATCACCTAACTACGTTACCCGTGGGTGGCTTCAACACGATGCCGAGTCCGTTCCCCTTTGCGTTCGAGGTACCATCAATAAAGAGGGTCCAGATCTCCGAGGAGGTCTCCGAGGTTAGCAATAATTCCTTTTCGACTTCAAGTATTAAGGTCGGCGTGAAGTCGGCCACGAAGTCCGCCAAATTTTGAGATTTGATGGAGGTTCGGGGTCGATATTTGATATCGTACCCGCTAATTTCAATGGTCCATTTGGCCAATCATCCCGAGAGCTCGGGTGTGTGCATTATGTTCCTCAATAGGTAAGTAGTTACGACACATATGGGATGATATTGAAAATATGGCCTTAACTTCCTGGAGGCGCTTAGCAAAGCGAGCACCAATTTCTCCAAGTGAGGATACCTCGTTTCGGCCTCGCCTAGAGTCCTTCTAACATAATATGTAGGAAATTGCGTACCTTCTTCTTCCCAGAATAAGACTCCACTTACCGCTACCTCGGATACCGCTAAGTACAGGTATAACTGCTCGTCTGCCTTTAGAGTATGAAGCAAAGATGGACTCGAAAGGTACCATTTGAGTTCTTCCAAAGCTTGCTCGCACTCTAGGATCCACGAGAAGTTATTCTTCTTCTTCAGTAATGAGAAGAACCGATGGCTCTTATCGGAGGACCTTGAAATGAACCGACCTAAGTCGACTATGCGCCCGGTTAGCCTTTGAACGACCTTGACATTGTCCACAGTGATGTCCTTTATCGCTTTGATCTTGTCGGGATTGATCCCGATCCCCCGGTTGGACATCATAAATCCGAGGAACTTCCCTGATCTGACCCCCAATGCGTATTTCTACAGGTTCAGCTTCATATTGTATTTCTCTAGTACGCTGAAGGTTTCCTACAAATGTTCCAAATGGTCCTCTGCTCGCAGGGACTTAACTAACATGTCGTCAATGTAAACCTCCACTGATTTTCCCATTGATCTTCGAACATCGGGTTTACTAGGCGTTGATAAGTGGCACCGGCATTTTTAGTCCAAATGGCATTACGTTATAACAATAGGTGACGTATTTAGTGATGAAGAGAGTCTTTTCTTGGTCACCCGAGTCCATCCTGATCTGATTGTACCCGGAATAGGCGTCGAGAAAGCTGAGTATCTCGTGGCCGGCTATCGCATAGATCATGCAATTGATGTTAGGCAAAGGAAAAGAGTCCGAGGGTATGACTTGTTCAAGTCTTTGTAGTCTACACATATTCTTAATTCATTTCCCCTTTTAGGCACTACTACTATGTTTGCTAACCAATCCGGGTACTTAACTTCCCGAATGGAACCTATTTTAAGGAGTTTGGATACCTCGTCTTTGATGAATGCATGCTTGACTTCGGACTGAGGCCTCATCTTCTATTTAACCGCGTGGAACTTCGGATCCAGGCTCAGCTTGTGAGTAGTTATTTCTGGCGGGATCCCTATCATATTAATACGGGACCAAGCGAAAAAATCTATATTAGCTATACGAAAATCAATGAGTTTTTCCCTAAGCTCGGGAGTTAGCCCCGTGCCCAGGTATACCTTCCGATCGGGCAAGTGCTCAACCAGTACGACTTGCTCCAGCTCCTCAATCGTTGACTTGGTGGAATCGGAATCGTTAGGGGCTATGAACGACCTAGAGACTCCGTAATCATCATCCTCGCCTGCCTCCTGCTTCTTAGGTTCAATCGGGGCCGGTGTTGGTGATTGCTATTTGGTTTCTTTCCTTTAACTGAACTCGGTTCCTTTGGTGTCAAGAGTGCGGATATCGGGATCACCTCATCAACCGCGAACATTTCTTTTGAGGTCGCTTGTTCTCCTTAAAGTGCTCGATCCCTCCCGATGTGGGGAATTTCAATGCCTGATGTAGTGTCAAGGGTACTGCCCTCATGTTGAGAATCCATGTCCTTCCGAATAGAGCATTGTATCTCATATCTCCTTCGATCACGTAGAACTTTGTTTCTTGAACGGTTCTGACGGTGTTCACCGTCAGGGTTATCTCCTCTTTAGTAGTCTCGCATGCCATGTTAAATCTGTTTAAAACTCGGAGTGTAGCCACTATTTGGTCTTGTAGACCCAGCTGTTCCACGACCCTCAATCTGATGATATTGGCCGAGCTACCTGGATCGATCAACACATGCTTAACTCGAGATTTATTTATGAGTACAAATATTACTAGCGTATCATTATATGGTTGCACGATGCATGCCTTCATCGTCCTCATCCTTGAAAGATATGATTTCCTCCATTACATAATCTCGAGTCTATTTTTCCCTTGTAATGGACACCTTAGTGCGCTTTAACATCGGCCCTTGGGGGACGTCAACTAGGGGTGCTTATTGGGCGGATCGGGCGGATAATACGCTTAACGGTTTAGTTTAACAGTTATCGGATTATAAATATAGTAATCCGCTAGTCATCCAATAAGACAATAGGCGGATTGATATCGGATTAATAATTATCGAGCGACTATCGGGTGGCTTATCGGCTAAACCAAATAGAAATTTTTTAACAATCATTCAATCAATACCAAACAATTTCAAATCAATACCAAAATTTTAATACCATCTAAGATCTAACCAAATGGTATTTTTGAATTGAAGAGTCTTCAAGACTACTCATACTGCCATACACGTATTAACCAAATTTTTAATAACATCAAGACTACTCATACAGACATACATGTATTAATCATTCAGATTTCGATTTTTTGACTTCTCAGTTCTCAGTTTAAGAGAGAGACGAGACTGACGATTTCTCTGCCTCTGATGGCTGCAGACAATTGAGAATTAGAAAATAGAGATTAAGGATTTAGCTATGTAGGGTTTCAATAGTACTTTATATACATAGGGATAAAAGTGTAAATACAAAAAAAATTAACGGGTTAACGGTTTACCCGATAAGAAAACTGAGTAGTCCGCCCCCAAATCGTTAAGCCGTTAATTATAAAATCTCAATCTGTTCACCATCCATTACCTCAATAATCTGATACCAATAAGCCAATAAGCCATCGGTTCGGTTCGGTTAACGGTTTCGGTTTGGTTTTGAACAGCCCTAATGTCAACTCCACCAATGAGCATGTTAATGACGTGCTGAGGTTCCTATTGCTCGTTCTGCTTGTCGGAGACCCTATTCCTGAAGTGATTGTTTGCTCGATCATTGAGAGAAGAAGTTGTACCATGATACCGACAACTGAGAGAAGTAGCCCGGTTATTCTCAGTTGTCCGCAATCTTCGGTTCTGTGGCTGTGAGTACCATGATACTTACACATTTGGTTGGGGTCCCTTTAGGCAGGATCAGATTGCAATGGTCGAGGCCACTTAGTATCTTTGATGCGTCCAATGGCTGATACGATGTCGGCAGCATTGACATTAAAGTTGTACTCTAATAACCTTGGTGCCTCCCTAGACCCGATGGGTCTGTCGAAACCACTTTTGCTCATGAGTCCCCGGTTATTATGACCTCGATCGCTTCTTCTTTCACTCCTCGCAGGGTTGCGCCCGAACCCATTACCCCTTCGATCTCCATTGTATGGTTGATATCGATTTTTGTTTGATTTTGGTTCATGTTCGATGGCTCTTTTGGATCTGTCACTAGTTCTGACGGGATAAACGAACCCGGAAGGGGTCCCGAGCTGATCGTCTTCGACCCTAATTTTTTACTGGTACCTGTTATAGACGTCGTCCCAAGTTACTGCCGGGTATTTTACCAAATTTTGTTTCAACTTATGTGAAGCCAATGAGCTTTAGGGGTTAAGTCTTCGGGTATGCCTGAACGGCCCAATCGTTCGCTATCGGAGATAGATCCATCCGTTCCATTTGAAACCTCGACACGAATTCCCCGAGCATCTCGTTATCTCTTTTCTTTACTTTGAAAAGGTCTGACTTCCTAGTCTCGACCTTAATGGCCCCAACGTGCGCTTTCACAAAGGCAATTGCAAGCATAGCTAACGAGTCAATAGAATTGGGGGATAAGTTGTGATACCATATCATAGCTCCTTTTGACAAGGTCTCTCCTATCTTTTTTGGTAGAACGGATTTGATTTCGTCATCTTCCAAGTCGTTCCCCTTGATAGCGCAGGTGTAGGAGGTCACATGTTCATTTGGATTAATTGCTCCATTGTACTTCAGAATTTCGGGCATACAGAACTTCTTTAGGATCGGTTTTAGAGCTGCGCTCCGAGGAAAAGGTTTTTGGACAAATTTCTTGGAATCCAGGCCCTTCAGTATTGGTGGTGCTCTTGGGATTTCTGCAAGCGTTATCCCGGGATGGTCCGGGCTTGACTCTACTGGGGGCGGGACTTTGGTTCTGCAACTGGGCTATCGCTGCCTGTTTAGCCCATAACATTTCGAATATAACCCGTAAGTTGATCCCATCACCTTCGTTGTCGTGTGCACTTCGGGCTATCGATCGCGCTCACCCGTGAATGCTGTTTTCGGGGTCAGTAGGCAAGTTTGCTTCGATATCCACGTGTGAGTTAGCATCAATCGGATCCGCGACTGGGACTCTGTTGGGGTCAACAGGGGGCACCTCGTTACTGGGCACCATGTTGTTATTCTCTCCGTGGTGGTCGGACTCCGCATCAACGTTCAAATGGGCAGATTGGGAGTTTGACATTTTTAATTTGACCTGAAATTAAAAGCTCAAGGAACAAGTGTAAATTAGAGTGTGTTATGAAAATTTGTATCAAATTGCCACTATTATCCCTAGGCCAACGGTGGGCGCCAAACTGTCTACCCTTAAAAACGGATAACAATTGAATTTATATGTGGTTTTAAGAATATGTGAATTAATTCAATACAAATGATAAAAAGTGTTAGATTAAACAAATAAAGGATGAAATAAATTGTCAAACCAATTAAGGGGAGTGATCATGGACTCAATAACAGCTTAATATAATGTCTGCCTTCAATCCCGGGCTCACAACAATAAAGAATTGATGAACAAAAGTAAGGACTTAGAATAACAGAGAAAATAAGAATATATTGCCTTGATATGCGTGTTACAATGTGTCTAATGAATAGTCAGACTCCTCTTTATATAGTAGGGGAATTTTGCCCTAAGTACAATTCCTTAAAAATTAAAATTCTTTCATTTTGCTAATCACAGATTTTTCAGCGATACGTGCCCAGATTCACGCCATGACATCCGGCTGGGCGCAAATATCACGGGCCTTTGCTAGCCGTGCTTGATTATCTGGTAATGCTCTCCGAAGTTTTGTGGTTCGAATCAGACCCGGGGGATGTGGCCCCGATTCTTTCATGGGCAGGTGTTTTGTCCGGACTCCGACTCGAGGGGCTCCTTACCCCGATTCCGGTTTCTTACGATCATATCTCTGCTCCGTTTACTCCATCGAGAACTGAGGTATCTAACGGGTTCGATTTCACCCGTATGCAAAATGATAATTATTGATAGCTCGGGAAAAAATGCTGGCTAGGTCTTCTTATCTATTTTGATGCCATGAGCCCTAAATAGTGGGATGAAAAATTAAAAGAGGAAAGAGTTTTGATGTTACGTTTAGTTTAGTGTTGGATAATTGCCTCTTTCTCTCTTAATGAGTTCTTTTTCTGTAGGTCGAATATTTGTGAGCGGTCTAAATTTGGACCATTATTTTGCTCCCTCTGTTGATAGAAAATGACGTACTCTTGCTTCAAATTCTGCTTCGGAAGAATAATGGTCCTGGCTGATGGGAACAGAATTATCGGATTCCAATTCCAATCTTAGAATTTAGCTACACTTCTACTATTAAGTATTAACCAAGTAAAAAAGTATTTATTCCTAGTGCATAGCTTTATATCATTGCTAGAAGCGTTACGTTCTTGTGAGCTATGGGAAACAAAGCTCGATTCCATATTAAAGAGGTGCAGAAAGATTTGAGGAAAGACTATATTCTAAGAGTGGGATATAGGCCGGCTATCTTAACGGCTGATTCTATTTCTCCTATTAGTCCTGCAAATAATCAGATGTTCAAGAATAGGTTGAAATTAAAGGTGTAAATTATATCGAGAAGTGAAGTGAGTAAAGAGTTGTTGATGGAGAAAGAAAAAGGAAGAAATAGATAACCTAAATAGCTGCACTTGTGAGCAAAAAGGACTCACAAGAGCAATTTTTTTGGTAGTATTAAATGAGAAATCATATAAATTAGTAGTAACAAACAGGAGAGAGCAATAATTGGTGGGCCATGTGTTTTACTTTCTACTTATATTACCTGCAATTTGCATTTCTAAGACGTGTCAAATCCTAGCGTAAACATATCCTACATTTTGACACTGTTGGTGTACTCGTTTTTAACTTCTCACTGCTCTCTAGTTTTTCATATTTAACTTTTTTCAACCTTTTCCACCAAATTTGCTAACCAGGTGTTGCTTTTGATACTTTGATTTACTACTTTTGAGCTGTGGGTGGTCAAAAAGTGGTCGAAAAGGAGGGGGGAGGGGAAGTGGACAAAAATCACTTGTCACGGACAAAAGATAGAATAATAAGGTGAGGTATCCAGCCACCACGGACAAAATTTCAAATAGTCAACTAATCGAACAATAATATCATTATATAGTGTCAAAATCTAACATGGTAATTATAGAATTACAACAACAACAAATTCACTAAAATCTAACATGGTAATTATAGAATTACAACAACAACAAATTCACTAAAATCTTACAACTGAAGTATGAGGAGAGCAAAATTATACGTAGATCTTGTCCTTACCTTATGACGGTAAAGACACTGTTTTCGAAAGATTCTTGGCTCAAAAGAAATAAAAATAAAGCAATAAACAAACAGTAGCAACAATAAGGTAATTAGACATGGACGCAAATGGAGATACGTGCAATAAGAAAGATTTAAGAACTCGCTGAAAATAATGACACAAAGTGAAATAGCAAGGGGTTAGGAATAGGAAAATATAAGACTAGTACTAATACTACTGGAAAGACTAGACGAAACTCTAGACTGTCTATCAACCTACTACTCTAATTCTTAATCTCCACACCCTATTATCGAAAATCATGTATTCGATGAGCTGAAGTAACGTCATGTCTTGCCTATTCACCTAGCCCCAATACATCATTTTGTCATGTAATATTGACTTTTGTTGTAAAGTCTCCTAGTAAGGTAGGGTAAGTAGGACCATAAAAACCTATTCGCAGCCATTACTTACTGGCATTCACTATCTTACTATCTTCTCCTCTGTGTCAATAGGCAGGTTAAATGTGATAGGTAACAAAATACATGAAATTTTCCAGTTTTATTTTTGGCGGGAAATTTCATTCAAAGACATTCTATCAAAATTCAAGCTTGGTATAGGAATATTAAGTTTGAAATTCATTAAATCTTAATCTTTGTTCCAAGAAATGACACTAAATCTTTACGAGGTAATTAGAAGTTTTATGACTTGCAACAAGTTTAGACGGATTGGATTATGACTCATTATTCGACTCATTTTAAGTTAATCAGTTTTGATGAGTTGAGTTATAATCATATTATTTGACGCATCTTACTCATATCCATTTTGATTCAAACCTAACTTTAAGTGGGTCAGGATATGTTATTAAATATGTACATAAACTACGAACTTAGTTAAATTCTAGATCTGCTTGTTATGTGAAAATGCACAAAAAAAAAAAATTAAAAAAACTCACTTGGTATGTACCTTACCCAGCTTTCATGATACCTTTCACATGCCCCAGATTTCGATCTGTCTAATTTACATGGAGCATTAATAATCCGCAAGCAACAAGACTACTAAACCAATATTCAAATGCTTTGGCCGTTGGAGGATCAGTTCCGATCACGGTGCCTTCTTTGAGTTGACTGACAAAGTTCTTTACGTTTAAGAATCTCTGACATATTAAACTTCCTGCAGCATAATTTTTATTTGTTTGAAGTCCTTTTTTTCCTTTTTGGAAAGACAAAATAATATCACTACTAGTTAAAGGGGATCCGGAAGCAATATTAAAATTATCTCTGTATGATCTATAGGTTACGAGTATGAGTACGAGTCGCGCAATCAACCACTAATTCTTACATCAGCGTAGCCTGCCTTCATCACATCCCCCTGAGGTGCGATCCTTCCTCAGACCGTGCGTAAATGCGGAATACTTCATGCATCAAATTGCATTTAAAATATATATATATATAATTACTACTCCTTCTGATCTATAATAAGTGACTTCTTAACCTCTTTATTTTGATCCAAAATAAGTGTCCTTATATCCTAGAAGGAATTAACTCTTTTTTTTCAATTTGTCATTATTTACGTATTTCAATGTGTCAAGTTAACAAATTGTCATATAACTATGTCTCTATTTTTTACCAAAGTCATATAACTATATTTTTTCGCATAAAAATTATAAAACTTTCACTAACTCACACAAAAATCAGGATAACCGAATAATACAATTTTTTGATAGAATATCTTTTTTAGTCTAATAAATAATAATCTAATTAAAATAGAAATGCACCAAGCTACTCAACCCCACCCGACAAAAACAAGCTATGAATAATTGGAGAGTTGTTGAAACAATAATGCTATCCATTTGAATGCAAAATTAAAAATAAAAATAAAATAGAATTACCGTGTTTTGAAAGATTTACTTTTAGTATTATTTTAATTTATAAATATGCGTACTGGATCTGCTTAGATTGGATCATTAATATTTTAAGATAAAAATATAAATTAGTCGGTCAGTCAAAATTTATTATATTTCTAGCTAAAACGTATATAAAATATGTATATTTTGTGTGTGTGTGTGTGTGTGTGTGTATGCACATATATTCAAAAAACAAAAATTATCGTCTATTATTTTTAGAGTGGCTAAAAATATGTATTTCTTCTATTTTAATTTGGTTATTATTTATTAGACTGAAAATAAAAGATAAAAAATGTGATATAAGAAAGTACTACCAGAAAATTATGTTTTCCGATCACTATAATTTTTGAGTGAGTTAGTGAAGGTTTTATGATTTTTATGTGAGAAAACATAGTTATATAATTTGGTGGGGAAAAAAGTCATAATTATATGACAATTAATAAAATTTACCCTGCAAATTTTAATTAAGGAAAATTCAATTAAAGTATTATTTTATTAGTTGTTAGTATTTTCTTAAGGGATGTGCCAAAGGCTAAAAAGTCATTTTTGGACCGCAGGGAGTATTAATGTGTATGATAAGTTCATAATAAGACCGAGGGTTTTATGCAGTAATAGACATCGACAATGGCGGATCCAGAATTTTCACGAAGGAGTTTGAAAATATAAATAATTAGATACATCAAAAACTCAAAGAGAGTCAACGTACAATAAATTTACATTAAAAAAAAAATCCATCTAGCGATATAGTGTAATTTTCCGACGAAGGGGTGTCGCTGATATCGCTTGACATCCCTTGATTCAATATTGCTCCGCCACCAAACACCGGATGACAACATATAATATGAAATGACAAATAGATCACGTTTACACGAATTCATGAAACTCCACCACGGCCGCAACGTAGGGATCTTCATCTCCAATTCGATCTCCATGTTCCGGTCAAGGCTCGGTCTTGATAACAATAATATCCCTCCTTTAATTTTATCAAGCAACAGTTATATACTGTTGAAATTGGATTAACAGAAGTAATCAATGGTTTTTTTTTCTTTTTTTTCTATACCCCAGCTAATGACCTTACTCTCTGCTATTTTTTCACCACTACATTCAAGTCCTTCAATCCTAATTCTTTTGATGTCTCTTTTTTTAGTTAAAAAGTTAGCTCTAACTCTTATCTTGTATATCAATATTTCTCTAGCATATATATATATATATATATATATATTGTTTATCCGAAAAACGGCACGATTAAATTTGCTATATAGTTTATAGATAAACGAACTGATTTGATCCAAAAATAATAAAGAGATAAGGTTAAAATTAAGATTAACAATTGAAATTGAAGAAGATGATAAACCTGGCTCCGAACAATGCCTCCGAGGACAAAAATTAAAATAACGATAAAGTGTAAGTAGAGTTGTTTAATTGAGAGCAAAAGTAATAAAATAAAGTTTTTGTATGTAAAATAGTTGTGTCCTTACAATAGCTGTTGAGCCTACTATTTATAGCTTTACCTAGGGAAACAAGATCCTAGAATCAAGTTTCTCTTAAATAATAATAGAAAAACATTGATGAACGCGTAACGGCAGACCATGAATGCAAATATTCTCTGCAATGGTCGCTCATTTAATGTTAGTAAATATTCCCTCATTGAATGCTATCCAATGACAAACCTTCGATCCTCTCATGGTGGCTACGCTCCCTTCGGAATTTATCAGATATCGATCGCATTCATTGTATTCAAAATTGGTTATTCCCTGACTTGCCATTTGCCTATCTTCGGTTCCACATGTCATGTTACCATTCGATCATTTGTTATAAACCAATTTTACCATACACAGATAGTCTCCCTACTTTCTGGTGACATATCTTTGTGTTACAAGGAAGTTGGTGAAGATCCCTTTCTTGGCAAGAAAGTTCCTGAATAGTCTCTTACGCTTGAAAGGACGCACGATTTCTCGCATTTAATACCCCGAACACGTGTTACCCCATGATTTAGCAAATATTTTGCCGATTTTCGAAGTAATCATGACCACGATTTTTGTCATCTGCAACTTCCTTGCTACTTAATACTTTTACTTCTTCACTTTTACAACTTTCAAAAGCCTTTCTTTCTCTTTGCATCTGCTTAGGAGTTTTTCCATCTTCTTCAACTTTTTCAACAAAAGTTATACTGACCTTTCATCACCATGGCTTTCACTGCTTTTTTCAGAAACACCGGTCTCTTCTTCGGTGGAGGCCCAAAGGAAAACAAAGACAAGGAGGTCGAAGTTGATTCCGAACCTCCCACTATTAGCACCATAATACCACAACATCTCAGTATCGCTAACGATTTTCAAGAAAAGGCTTCTTCTTGCCTCTTCATGAACTTGGCCAGTTAACAGGTATCCCTTCTCCATTCGCCCTTCCAGTATTCCAACTGTGAAGGAGGACTGCAACTGCCCCAATCTTGAAATCCTTTCCCTGGATATGGTAAAGCGGGTTACCTTCTCCAAGGAGGGGCTTATGTATGTTTATACGTATCCCTTTACCTTAGGTCCATTTACCCTGGGTTCGAGAAGGGCTTGACCCGATAATTTTAGAGTTCTGCGACTGATATCAGGTCTATTTAGCACAAGTAGGCTCATCTATATGCCAGAGTGTGGCTTGCCTTCGCCAACTGTGCATGAAGACCGGGGAAACCCTAACCCTTGCGCACATGATGAACCTTTACTCCCACAAAATTTTCTATGGGGGAATAACAAATATTAGTAAGCTTGGTCACCATGCTCTTCTCACCAACGTAGATGATGACAATGATCGTGGGTGGATGGAACGATTCGTCATCTCCACTACCAAGGACATCATCCCAGCTACAACTCCAACTTTTCCCGAGTCATGAAATCGCTTTCGTAAGTTTTCGGTCATTCACTCCTCTTCTTCGTGAAAAGATTGCTTCCTCTACCCAATGAAAACCACCACGTTTTCAAGGCCTAGACTAGTGGATTCAGAAAATTCTGGATATTACAACACCAAAATCCCGTCAGTGGAAGGAAATGGCCCCTAAATATAGATAGAAGGCCAAACATCATGGTAAACCAAGTCCTTTTTCCTTTTATCTTTATACGAACACAAGAAATGTCATGAAAAAATTGCTTACTCCACTTTTTTGCTTGATTAAGGACTTCCGAGGGGCTCTGTCATTTGTCGCGAAATCGACGCTTTAGAGGACCCCCGGGAGGCTAGAAGGGTGTTGCAAGGTGCCCTAGTCCAAAGTAGAGCTCGCTGATCTGCTTCCAATAAGAGTGCCTCCTTTCAGAGTTCCCAACCCGAGAACAAGCAACCAAAAAAACGACGCTCTTCATCAGTTGGGACTCAAAAAAAGAAGATAAAGAAAACACCGCCCGAGCCGGTGATCTCGTCCAATTTCACTCCTCAATTCGAGGTTTTGAAAATGGTCAATGCAATAATAATACCCAACAAGAGTCGGGGTCGAATTCCGGGAGCTATAAGAGTGGGAGTTAGTAAAGTATATCGTAGCGTGTGAGTTTGTATATCTAAATTTGCACTTCCACAAAATTAGTTGTTTCAAAGTCTAATTTTAACTACGTTTGTAATTTAATAAATAAAATTAGGAAATTGTTTTTGTTGTTTTTCAAATGTTATAAAAGGCCTAGGGCTATGGCCTTCACATAGGTGTTTGCCTAAGAGGATATAAATTTTAAAGCTTGTTTCATTGGTCGAGGTGTATTATAGCTATCAACACTCAATTACCCACTCAATACCTCTCGTCAGAGAGTGGTTTTTCCAATTTGGCTTTCTCAAGTCCAAAATGGTTGATAAAAGCTCAAGTCGGGTTGTTACTATCTCTAGGTTCAACCCTTTAATTGGGCTTATCAATCTCTTGATTGACCCAATTTCTTGTTAGCCAAGTTTTCCTAGACTAATTCTCTCTTTCTCAAGTAGAGACCAAGTCAAATAGGTATGAACTAATGTTTGTAACCACTAATTCCACAAATAAAGCAAGAACAAGGCTAAATAATAAACACCCAACCATAAACAAACAATAAATCAAACATCCATTAAGTTTATACACTACGGTTGGGTTACAACCCTAGTGAAAATCTAGCTACTCATGCTTGAAATGGAAGAAATAGAAGAAGAAATGATAATTAAACTCATATTGCTAATTAAAATGATAAAATCCATGTTCAATTAGCTCAAATTATGAAAAACTACTAAAAAGAGTAAAAGGAAACGGCTACTGTAGCAGCTGATATCAAAAGTTGACCTAAAAATGTGAAACTTGTCTATTTATACAGGGCTGGAAATTTCGGACAAAAATACCCTTTCGGAGGTTCTACGGCCGCATAATTCCATGTGCGGTCCGCACTTTTACATGTGCGGCCGCACAACTCTTCTTCTTCGGCCACACAATAATTATGCGGTCCGAACTTTTGCTGGACTTTAATTGCAGATTCTCTGAACTTTGCTCTGACCCAGCTTCTGCGGCTACATAATTCATGTGCGAACCACACTTTGCACCAGTCTCTGATGGATTTTCCTTCATAACCTGCGGCCGCAGATGATATTCTGCGGTCCGCACTTCTGAGCTTTTGTACCTTTTTTGTCCTTGAGTTCAGATTACTCCTTGAGTTGGATTTCATCTCGGGAGTTCATCTTTCAATATTCCTGCAATTAAGCATATTTCATCAGTTTTCGGGAATACAATTAAACGCTTTTGAACTAAAACGAAAACTAAAAGGCGCTAATAAGTAGTCAAAATCCCCACTTATTAGTCGTCCATAGTCACAGTGATCCTCGATAATGAAGGAGAAGCCAGTGATGGAGAGGCTTCCCATCTAAAGAGAAAAATATCTTCATCAGCTCAACCAGATGCGGAACTAGGGGAGCTTAAAAATCCAACACTGGAGGAAACCCAGGCACTTTGGGGTGAGATGGAACTGGTAGAGAATGGCGACTCTCTTTTATGCCTCCGACCACCGAGCAAATAACCATCAATACGTTTTCTGCCATTGCTTCTTCTTCATCTTCCACACTGATAAATTTAGGCCCATCGACACCAGTTGCTCCTTCGCCATCAGCAACAGCTACATCTCCTCCCCGGGTACCATCTGAACAAGAAAGGGACACTTTTCCTCATTGGTCTCCGGTCAAGGGAACTTGAGGCATGATTATTCACCCCTTTCCCTAGATCCTCGAGGGAGGAGGAGCGCCACTCTTTCGGTTTCTAAAGAGTGCCATCTTTTATCCAAGTCGGTAAAGCTTGTGAACTATCTAAAGTCGCCGGCTTCGGAGAAAGACTGGAAGAAAATGTGCTCCCTTTTTGAGGAATGTCTAATGAATAATGACATGCATAGCGCGACACAGGTACCGTACTAATTTCTTCATATCAATCTTCTTTCCTACTCACATGCTGTAATGGAAATCCTAACTTTAACATTCATTTTCACATGCCAACTTTGTTGCTTCTGAAGGCCTACAAAAGTTGATCCTTGATAAGCAAGGGCTCGCTTCTGAGCGGGATCAACTTTTAGCTGAAAGGAACCAACTTGTTGCACGCCTCCCGGTGTTGGAGGCAAAAGCTGCTGAGATGAGCGAGCTTGAGGCTCAGTTGCAGTAGAGCAAACGACATAAAATTTCCCTCAGCCAAGAAGCTGCTCAATTATACGAAAAGTTTCACGAGGCTAAGGCTAAGTGGACCGAGCTTCACGACATTGTACTCACCGTTGACGAGCGCGAGTCTACTTTCGAAGATCAAATCAATAATTTGAAGGCAGACTTACACTCAAAAACCGAAGAAGCCCATGTTGCCGAGAGAAGAGGAACAAAATGGAAGAGAGGCTCAATAGGGCCATGGATCAGAACTAGATTCACTCAACTACAAATGTTGAGCTTAACTCTCGCCTCAGTGCCATGAGATCTCAAAGGGACGGCCTTCAGGCAGAAATTGATAGACTCCAAGTGAAGCTCCAGGGCCAAGAGGATTCCCTCGTATTTGAGAAGATTTATGCTATATATCATATGAGGAGAAAAACCTTGGAAGAGGCCAAAGTGGGCATCATCGATATTGATGATTATATCGTGAAGGCTCGAGAACTAGAGTTGATTGCTCGTGAAAATCCTCCCGCTCGGCCCGCTGCAATTGACTCTTCGAGCACTAGGGAATCGAAAGGGAGATTGAAGAATATGAAGGTCCTGAACCGGTAGTGGATCCGCCTTCCTCTACTAGGGAAAACGCAGATCCCTTCCTCGCTTCGGGTTCTGGTGGCAATGATGCATAGCTTCTTTTTCTTTTCTTTTTCTCTCTTTTTTTGTACTTTATAATTGTTCCAATCTTTCACCGAGTTTGGCACTAGATAAATAGATAAAGAATTTTGGTTAATTGTTGTGCAAGATATATTCTTTTTGCGTTTAATTATTAAAGCTTCGGGTATATTTTTGTCCGATAGCTTTTGATTCCAGGCATATAATCTTTCGGAATCAAGCCTTTACTATGAGGGTTTCATAAGAGAGGGCCCTTATGTTTACGATGTTCTTGAAGAGGATGTCTCCTATTCATTCCGGCACAAGCATTTGAAGTTTTTCTTAACTTTCAAATGCTAAAATTAACTCATCATTTGGACAAGAAATAAGATAAAAATAAAAGGACCTTATGTTATTCCTTCAATCTTTAAAAGTACACAAATATCTATTCGCTAAAGTAAAAAACTGCCAATAAATGTGGCTAACTTGTACAACCTATCTCTACGGGGCTGATCATGAAGTCCCCGGCCCTAATGAGACATTATTGCTCCTGGTTCTCACAGTCCTCGATTTTCGTGGCATTCTTGTTGCCGTATCTTATACTATTCATCCCCACAGTGTTCGAATGCGAAGTATGCGAATTCGAATATTGAAAGTCTTGCTTCGTCAATGGAAATAACTTGTGAATGGTTAAATAATCCTTTTTTAGTGATGGAAGGCAAAGCTTGCCACCAAACCAAAGATTATTAACCATTCACATAGGCGTTCACCATCGATGTGAAAATCCTGTGCCTTGACATTTAAAGATCTTGCTTTTGCCGATGACGCTTCCTTCATAGTATGCTTTCCTTCGCTACCTCGTTAAAAACCTTGCCAGAAAAACCTGATTGGGACAAAAACTAGACGAAGAGAAAAAGAGTGCAGCACATACTTTCAGTATTGGTAACACCCATCAGCAATAATACCTTTTGAGGTGAGACACGTTCTAATTACTGGGCAATTTGACTCCATCTTGATTTTTCAACTCATATGATCCTTTACCAGTGGTAGCTGAAACCTGGAAAGGACCTTCCCACGTTGGTTCTAGCTTCCCGGCATTGACTTCCCGAGTGTTCTGAGTTACTTTTCTCAAAACTAAGTTTCCTACTTTGAAGTAACGGAGATTGGCCCTGCGATTATAATATTTTTCCATCCTTTGCTTTTGAGCCACCATCCTCATACATGCCAAGTCTCTATGTTCATCGAGCAAGTCCAGCCTCACCATCAACACTTCATTGTTTGCTTCTTCGTTTGTTCGGGAAAACCTTAAAGTTGGTTCCCCTACTTCCACCGGTATCAGAGCTTCCGCGCCATACACGAGAGAGAAAGGTGTTTCTCCCGTGCTCGATTTTGCAGTTGTCCGGTACACCAATGGCACACCCGGCAGCTCGTCGGGCTCCTTGCCTTTATCAGCTTCTAGCTTGTTTTTAAGCTTCTAGATAATCACCTTATTTGTTGATTTTGCTTGTCTGTTAGCACTTGGATGGGATGGTGAAAATGTAATCTTCTTGATTTTCAAATCTTCCAAAAGTTTTGTGACTTTTAGACCTACAAACTGCGGCTCGTTGTCACAGGAAATTTCTTTCGGTATTCCAAATCGGCAGATTATGTGGTCCCTTATGAAGTCGACCACTTCGCGCTCACCGATCTTCTAGTAAGGACCTCTTCAACCCATTTAGTGAAGTAGTCAGTTAAAATTAAAAGAAATATTACCTTTTCGGGGCCCTATGGCAGAGGACCAACTATGTCCATTCCCCATTTTATGAATGGCCATGGGGAAAACATTGAATGCAAGAGTTCTGCTGGTTAATGCACTAATTTCGCATGGCTTTGACACTTGTAGCACTTCTGAACGAACGCCTTTATGTCCTGTTCCATCCGAGGTCAATAGTAACCTGCCCTAACCAACTTTAGGACTAACAAATCTGCACTAAAATGATTCTCGCAAGTTCCTTCATGTACTTCCCTCGTCACGTAGTCCGCCTCTGGGTCCTCCAGACACCGGGCCAATGGTCCTTGGTATGATTTTCTGTATAAATGCCCATCTACAAGGTAGTAATGAGCCGCTTTGGTTCGTAGTGCTCGGGACGCCCTCGGGTCTTCAGGTAACTTGCCATGTCGAAGATAGTCGACAAAATCATTCCTCCAATCCCAAACTAAGTTGGTCGAATTTACTTTGCAGTAACCGTCCACATCCAATACTCAATGCAGAAGTTAAACGACAGTACAGGAGTTAGATCCTCTATCTCCGTGGATGACCCCAAATTAGCCAATGTATCGGCTTCAACATTTTCTTCCCTTGGAATGTGTATAATTGACCATTCCTTGAATCGTGCAAGCAATTCCTGAACCTTGTTCAAATACTGTTGCATGTGTTCTTCCTTTGTGTCAAAAATCCCATACACTTGGTTTACTACCAGCTAGGAGTCGCATTTTATCTCGATGACCTCGGAGCCGATTCCCCAGGCTAATTCCACTCCCGCAACCAAAGCCTCATACTCGGCTTCATTTTTAGTTAATGGAATCATTTTAATGGTCTGCCTCAAGGTTCTCCCGAGGGTATGACCAGAACTATCCCGAGACCGAACCTTTTAACATTGGAAGCTCCGTCCGTAAATAAGGTCCAAACTCCCGATGCCGTTTCCGACACCAGCACTGCTTCCTTAGCAGCAAAGGGCATTAATCTGAGATTAAAATCGGTCACAAAGTCAGCCAAAACTTGTGACTTGATCGCAGTTCTAGGTATGTATTCAATGTCGATTTCACTAATTTCGACTGCCCATTTAGCCAAAAGACCTGACAATTCAGGCTTGTGAAGGATATTCCTTAGTGGAAAAGTCATCACAACGACTATCAAGAGCTAAGGCTAACTTTTTGAGGTACGGTTACCGAGTCTCCGCTCCCGACAGTATTTTACTAACATAATAGACAGGAAATTACGTACCTTCTTCATCTCGGGCCAAAACGGCACTTATCGCTACCTCTGAGACTGCTAGGTATATCAATAATTGTTCGCCTTCCCCCGATTTTAACAATAACGGGAGGGGGGAGAGCTAGACAGGTATCTTTTTAGATCTTTCAGTGCCTTTTGGCATTCCGGAGTCCACTCGAAATTGTTCTTATTTTTGATAAGTGAGAAGAAGTGATGGCACTTTCCGAAGGATCTTGAGATGAACATACTTAAAGCTGCTAACTTCCGGTTAACCTCTACACTTCCTTCACGCTCGTTTGCTGGTCCGGGAAGTCTCGGGATTTACCTCGATCCCTCTTTGCCAGACCAGGAACCCCAAGAACTTACTGGAACCAACCCCGAACGCACATTTCTCTGGGGTAAGCTTCATGTTATGCTTCCTCAAAATGTCGAAAGTCTCTTGGAGGTGCTTCAAATGATCTCCTGCATTCAAAAACTTGACTAACATGTCGTCAATTCTCAAACATTTTGTTAGTGAGCCTTTGGTAAGTGGCTCTGGAGTTCTTAGGCCGAAATGGCATCACATTATAGCAATATGTGCCAAAGTTCGTTATGAAATAAGTTTTTTCCTGATCCTCTGGCTTCATCTTGATTTGATTGTACCCCGAGTAAGCATCAAGGAAACTCATTAGCTCGTGTCCTACCATAGCATCAATCATTTTATCAATATTTGGCAAGGGGAACGAGCCTTTAGGCACGCATTATTTAAATCCTTATAGTCTATATACATTCTAAACGTGTTTTTTTTTTTGGCAATACAACTACGTTGGCTAACCACTCTGGATACTTTACCTCCCCAATTGAACCAATGTTGAGTAATCAGGTTACCTCTTCTTTAACAAACTTGTTCCTGACCTCGGCTATCAACCGCTTCTTTTTTCTTACCGATGGGAAGTTTGGATCCAAACTTAATTTGTGGACCGCTAACTCCAATGGATTTCTGTCATATCATAGTGCGACCACGCAAAGCAGTCGACGTTAGCTTTAAGAAAATTTATAAATCCTAAACTGAGCTCGGGATTCAACCCTGTTCCCAAATGGAACTTCCTTTCCAGAAATTGCTTGAACAAACCACCTACTCGAGTTCTTTTGCGGTTGACTTAGTTGTTGTCCGTCTCCTTTCGCACTTGAAAGTATCTCAGAACCTGATAGGATTCCGATGACTCCTCGCTCTTATCGTCTTCATTCATAAAGGGATGAGGCATTGGTTCCTGTAATTGCTATTTACTGGACTTATTTCCCCTTGCTGATAGAGACAGTTATTAGGTTCATCTTATTTGTCTCAGGTTGGTCTCCTTTTATTTGCTTAATTCCTTCCGATGATGGAAACTTCAACAACTGATGGTATGTTGAGGGTACAACCTTCATCTTATGTATCTGCGGCTTTCCGATGATTATATTGTAACCCATATAACCATCTACTACTTCGAATAGAGTGGTCTTTGTTACTCCTTCGGCGTGTGTGGGCAGCAAAATTTCTCCTCGAGTTGTCATATTCGTCACATTGAATCCAGCTAAGAGCTTCATCGCTGGAATAATGTTCCCGGTTAATTTTTCTTATTCCAAAACTCTCCATTGTATTATGTTGGCCGAGCTTCCTAGGTCAGCCAAAATATGTAACACTGAGAGAGATTACCAAAGCGTCATTGTATGGCAGGAGAAATCCATCAGCGTGTTCCTACGTGAAGGTGATATCATCTTCCATAACTTCCTGGAGTCTGTTATTGTGAGTCACTGATATCTTTGTTTTCTTGGCCGCTGAGAAGGTTACACTGTTGACTTCATTTCCTCCGAAAATCATATTGATAGCCAACCGAGGGGACCCTTCAGCCACCTTCGAAGGCTCTGCGTTTGCCCGGCTTCGCCCGTAGTTCTTCTTGACTCGATCACTTAGAAATTCCCTAAGATAGCTATTCTTCAGCAATGTCACCATCTCTTCATGAAGATGTCGACAGTCCCCATTTCTATGGCTGTGTGTCCCATGATATTCACACCATAAACCAGGGTCCCTATGGCTAGGATCCGATCGGATTGGCTTTGGGAATCGAGCTTCTTTGATATTCCTCATTTCCGATACCAACTCTACTAAGCTGATGTTAAAGTTTTAATTTGATAACCTGGGATATGTGGAGTCCCCGGCCCCTCGTACCTCCTTCTCTTGTAACGGCCTGCTGCTCCGGCCATGATCGATTCTTCTATCGGAAGAAAACTTATCTGATGACCAAAATCCTTTGCTATTATGACCTTCGATTATTTCATACGGCAGAAAATGACCTCTAGAGGACCGTTGATCTGCATCAAAGTCTCTTTTAAACTTGTCTTGGTTCTTGTCTCGGTCCCGTCCCTTGGTTGATACCGGGAACCCTAGCTAATCGTCTTTTATCCTTATTTTTTACTCATAATGGTAATGGAAATCCATCCATGTGGTTGTTTGAAACTCGAGCAGACTTTTCTTCAGCTTTGGGGAGGCATCGGAGCTCCGCGGATTTAGACCCTTTGTGAATGCCTTCACTGCCTGCTCATCTGGTACAACCGGTAGCAGCATTCTCTCTTTCTGGAACCGGATCACGAATTCTCGTAGCAATTCGGACTTGCCCTATGCAATCTTGAATATGTCTGCCATTCTGGCTTGAACCTTCTTTGTCCCGGCATGGGCCTTAATGAACGAATCTGCAAGCATCTCAAAAGAGTCAATTGAATGCTCCGGTAAGAGAGAATACCATGTCAGGGCACCCTTTGTGAGGGTTTCACCAAACTTCTTCAGCAAGACCGGCTCGATCTCATGTTGAGCCAAATCGTTCCCTTTCACAGCCGTGGTGTAGGTTGTGATGTGCTCCTGCGGATCCGAAGGGTCATCATATTTTGGTATGTCCAGCATTTTGAACCTCTTTGGAATTAACTCTAGTGTTGCACTCGGCTTAAATGGTAATTGCGTGTATTTTTTTGAGTCTGGGCCTTTCAGTATTGGGGGTGCACTTGGAATCTGATCCATCCGAGTGTGAAACTTCTTCGCATTTTTATCCATTCGTTCGTTCATTCTCTCATAAACTTCATGGTCTCAGTTTTGAAGGGATCATTCCCGTCGTTATTTCCAGATCCGCTGCTGGTCCCTCCAGCCTCATCAAAACCAAATTCACCCCTTGGGATGTTGTTATCGACCCTCTGAGCCGTTTGGTTTGCAGGAACACTGGGAGGAACCGAGCCCCTTTCGTTTGCATTATTGGAGGCACCTAACAACACTTGTTTTAACTCCGTCATCATCCAATCCTACCTTGAGAGGTTTTTCATGATAGATTTCTGCTGTTCTCTTAGAATTTTGAACTGTTTCCACGACGTGTCCTCCTCTGTGTCATCGTGAGTTGGTTCCTGCACATGCCGAGGGTACTGACCATCTCAAACCGGGGTCGCCTCATCCCCTTCATTGCGAGTCTTACTGATTAAGTCATTATGTTGGGACAATTCTTCGTGCCTCTCAACGTTGTGTGTGATGTTGACATCATTAGCTGCCATATCTTTCGTCACTAAGGAAAGAATTGAAACAAATTAGTGATAAACGTAAGGATCAAAACAATTACGTAACTGTTTAAGCCCCACGGTGAACACCAAACTGTTTACCCGAAAAACAGTACAGTTAAATTTATTACGTAGTTTATAGACAAGCAAACTGATTTGATCCAAAAATCATAAAGAGATAAGGTTAAAATTAAGATCAACAACTGAA
This sequence comes from Nicotiana obtusifolia, assembly GCA_002018475.1. NCBI lineage: Eukaryota > Viridiplantae > Streptophyta > Magnoliopsida > Solanales > Solanaceae > Nicotiana > Nicotiana obtusifolia. Next base: position 6,051 of record MCJB01013869.1, on the reverse strand, counting down.
ATTGACGAAAATGACAAGCCTGGCTCCGAATGCAATGCCTCCGAGGACAAAAATTAAAGTAACGACAAAGTGTAAGTAGAGTTGTTTTGATTGAGAGCAAAAGTAATAAAATAAAGCTTTTGTATGCAGAAAATTTTGTGTCCTTTATAATGGTTGTTAAGCCTGCTATTTATAGCTTTACCTAGGGAAACAAGATCCTAGGATCAAGCTACTCTTAAATGATGATAAAAGAGACATTGATGAACGTGTAATGACAGACCATGAAGGCAAATATTCTCTGCAACGATCGTGCATTTAATGTTAGTAAATATTCCCTCATTGAATGCTATCTGATGACAAACCTTTGATCCTCTCCTGTCGGCTACTCTCCACAAAGAATATGATTATTTTTGTTGTGTTATACACTGATAGAGAGACAACAATAAATTTTAACAACTATAATTTCATATTTTAGATATACAAAGAAGGAAAATAAAATTTTAATATACAATTTGAAATGCACAAAGAAGTAAAATAAAGTTGTAATATATATTTTGATATACATATTATTATTGTGATATATATTTATTTTTCAACTGGTGCCAATATCTATAACTAGAGTTTTTTTTGCTAATTATGTGGATACATGGTCATACCATGCCAAAATTCATGTAGTCTATCCGAAGTATTCCTAGCATTTGTTTTAAGTTATCTTGATCTCTTCTCAGGAAGGAGTATATATTATTTGTATACAAAATTAGTTTAATTAGGGACACTTCTTTATCGTCATCATCAAACCAAACTCTCGCATTTATAATTTAATTTTGTTACTACTAGGAATACTAGCTACTCTTTTCCTTTCAATTTACGTGTCTTTGTTTAATTAGATATGAGGTTTAAGAAAATAAGGGAGATTTGAATTTTGTGACTTTATACTATAGATGTGTATAATGTACCAAAATGTCATTTTAATCACGTGCCTTAAAACATGCGACGTAGAATATTAGATCTAAAGAGTCCAAATTAAGAACAAGACATTCTTTTTAACACAAATCAAAAAATAAGTACGACACATGATTTGAAACGGACATTAAATTGAATCTTTCATGAGTTCCACGTAAGGTTTAGTTATACTCAACTTTACTCCTATATATCTTCGACATACTAAGAGACTTCACGTAGTCTTCTTAAACTATATTCGGACATCACATCTTCTATTCTGAAAACCATATAATCAAAATTTAGCATTTTTAATTGTTGATATTTAGCTAGGGAACAGGTTAAAGTGGCACTGAGAAGATGAATCGAATTTCGAAACGAAGTTAACTGTACTGTTGTGAGAAAACTGTCAATCTTATAACTACTGTCCTCTGTTAAGTAAAAAAGACTTAAACCATAAGGAAAATAGAAGAAGAAAAAAACAAAGAACTATTTATCCTATGGCAACGAAGCATAAACAACAATCATAAAGCTTGAATACGGGTGAAATCGAGCCCGTGGAATACTTTGATTTTCGATGAAGTAAACGAAGCAAGAGACGTAAGTGCAAGGAACCGGAATTGAGGCAAGGAGCCCTCAAGTCAGGATTCGGGCAAAATACTTGCCCTCGGAAGCATCGGGGCCGCGACCCTCAGGCTCGATTCGAATCCCAAAAATCTCAGAGAGTATTACCAAATAATCGAGCACGACCAACAAAGGACCGTGATATCCATGACCAACCGGATGTCGCGCCGTGAATCTCGACACATATCGGCAGAAAATCGATGATTAGTAAAATGAAAGATTTTTACCTTTTATGGAATTGTACTTAGGGTAAAACTCCCCTACTATATAAATGGGGGTCTGATTATTCATTAGGGGATTGTAAAACGCATATCAAGGCAATATACTTTTATTTTCTCTGTCATTCAAAGTTCTTACTTTTGTTCATCAGTTCATCATTAATGTGAACCCGAGATCAAAGGCAGCCATTTCATTAAAGCTGTTACTGAATCCAAGATCACTTCCCCTAATTGGTTCGATAATTTATTACGTTCTTTATCTGTTTAATCTAACGCAATTCATCATTTGTATTGAATTAATCATGTATCCTTAAAATTACTTATAAATTTAATTGTTATTCGTTTTTAGAGTAAACAAAGCTGGTTAAGTAAATCAACTCAACCAGTATGCATTAAAAATAATAACATTCTCAAATATTTGGACAGATCAAAACAATCCAAGAATCACAAATTAAACGTGTGGGTCGTTTTGTTACAAGGATAAGGGCTTATGGTCCCGAAATAAAATGTGTGGTTATTTATTTCGCATTTGGTATAATTTTAATTCCAGAATTAGCAATCCCATAATTATTTATACCACAACTGTAATATTATGTTTATATTATACTAAATAGTTTCCGAAAATTACTAGTCTCGGATAAAACAAAAAAAATAAAACATTTGTCCTTCACCCTCCAAAGTCTTTTAAGAAAGCCAGTAAACACATTGTATAGGGTCGAATTCGGTCGCTTGCATAGGGATGTCGGTTTTGGGAATCGACGCTCGGTAGGCCGAGATCGGGACATCGAAAGGAGAAGCCCAAGATCGGATTTCACCGGAACGAAGCTCGAAGCCAAGGCATTCGAGACGAGATCGTCGAGGCCGATTAGGGTAAAACACTCTATGGCAAAATTATCAGATTTGCGTGATTGAAGGACCAGAAATCTCGTGATACGTGAATATCTCGGCGGGAATCACGGCTGAGATCAGAAAAGACGTTGGAGCCATTAATTCTAGGCTTATCTTACCTTGTAGATAGGTTTTTTTTACCTTGTATAGGATTCTTCCCCCCCCCCCCCCCCC